>PYXC01000134.1:505000-630000 GCA_015244755.2 Tenualosa ilisha | reverse complement strand
ATTGTCAGCGCTTGATTGCCAATCAGTCCTGGGGAGGCCTGGCTCAGCGCCCGCTCTGGGGCTCTCTCATGGAGCCCTGGACACCCCACCCCCCTTCACACACACAGGGGTCTGACAGGAAGCCATACAGCCTTATTACACACTTGCGCTTCCCGCTATTAGATAGAGTGGAGAGATGGTGAACCTCCAACTTTCACTGTATCTAAAGCTAATGTCTTTATTTTTCACCACAGCTGGGTAACTGACTTCTGACTTCTGAGCTAATGTCATATTTTAAACACAACGTGGTCATTGACGTTTGACTTCAATCATACCTACAACTCTGTCATTTTTTACAACAATGTGATGACTGTTTTTTTAATGTTGTACCAGTTCATATCTTTCCAGACAGACACTAGGTACTACTCTTGGTAGGGATTGTAAAAGTAGTAGCTGTTGTTATCCTGTGTTCTCCTATTAATGGGAGCTGAAGCACTGGTTTGCATTTACAAACCACTTTGGGTAAAAGTATGAGCTAATTAAATGAATGTAAATATAAAGTTCAGTTGCTGGATTCACCCAAAATCAAATGGTTGAAATTGCGTGTTCTCAAATTTCGGGGTTGAATTGCACTTAGGTTCACATATAGAAAACCAGCAAACTAACACACAGTATTAACTGCATACACCATACAGGAAAAGGCACCAACACATACAGAGTGTTAGTTTCATATACCATACAGGAAAATGCACCAACACACACAGAGTGTTAGTTGCCACTGGCTCTACTATTGCCTCCACAACCCACGAGCTGCTGGAGCATCTTAGTTGAGCGTGTGCACTGGTGCAGAATGCCCTTTAGGGACGATTAGGCCTCTGGGCTCTACAGTCAGCTAGAATCAATGAGGGAATGAATCAGCTCTCCCCTGCAGAGAGGGGGGGAAACAACGACTGGAGGCTCAGGCTATAATACTTATCTTCTCATTTGCCTCTCGACTTTAGCCTGCGTTAAAAAGTTTCACCTGCACCGCACCAACATTAAATCGATAGCCCAGCAATGGTCCCCTTCCCTCCATAAACACATGGCTCAACGGTCCCCCATTACCGGTCATTTCAGCTGATTACAACATTAGTAAGGTGTAATAGATGCTTAGACAGCCAGGGGTAGCTGCTGTATTTGCAATATTGAGTGCATTGCTTGCTACTCTCTCTCCCTCCTTCTCTCGCCTCCCCTCCTCTACTCTTTCTCTCCTCCCCTCCTCACTCTTATCAATGCAATCCAGGGAGCCACCGAGGGCCCTCCGTGCTGGGCTTCAAATCAAGGCCTAATGGAGCCAATCTGCTGGCTTTTTAAGGCAAAAGGGACAGTCCGATGCCACCGTAATTGCGCTCTAATTCAGTTCAACTCCCAATATCTAATCAGACAGCTCGAAATTCCCCCACGCGGCTCCAAGGACACTCGTCCTCTTCTTTGCAAACATCTAATAAAGTGGGTGAATTTATACGCGGCGGCAGGGACGGCAGAGCCTGAACGAGCCGTGAGGCTGGCCGGCCGTGAGGCTGCCGGCGCTTAAATAATGGCCCCGGCTGCCAGCCCTGCTGCTCAGCTTGGTGTTTTTCCCATTTAAAGTGTTCGTAACGCCATGCTGAGCCTCAAGACATCGCCACCGCCAGCCCAATGTCAGGAGACACAGAGAGACAGAGAGAGAGAGAGAGAGAGAGAGAAAGAGAGAGACAAAGAGATAGAAAAGGAGGGAGAGAGAGTGAGACAGGGAAGAAAGGCAATAGAAAAAAGACAAGAGACGGGGAGAGGGAGAGTGTGAAGAGATAAAGAGGTAGAGAGAGAGGTGGATAGAATGAAACAGAAAAAGTAAAAGACAGACACAGAGAGAGAGAGAGAGAGAGAAAGAAAGAAAGAAAGAGCAGAGATAGTGCGAGAAAGAGAGAGCATGAGAGTGTGTGTGAGGGGAGTCTGCTGTTGGAGCACACTTAGCAAATGATTTAAGATAGCGAAATAGTGTTCACACAGCATCAGTGCACATCAGTGTGGGCCTCCTGCTGTTGACGTGGCTGAGGTGTGTTCGAAGAGGTTTCAGAGAAGACTTCATATAAAGATGAACACCACACAATCCAATAGGGAGGGGAGAAAGAAAACCAGGATTAATGTCCAATTTGATACAATCTCTTACAAAATAACGTCAAAAAGAAAGCTAAGGCGCCACTCAAGAGCACATGAAAATTCTTAAGATGCGTTATTTCGCACGACTTGTGGGGCTCTCTTGAGCCCCACCGTAAGTGGCACTACTCCAATCTCGGGGAGATTATTCGACTTCCAGGCTTTTATTTTGACATGCGGCAGCTGTCCCGGGGAGCGGGCGGGCGAGAGGCTCTTGGCGGTGGCGGCCACTCGTGGAGAGGCCATTCTCGGGGATTATGGGAGCTGTCACATGGGCACACCATTACGCTTGAGAGCCACACTGACACCCATTATAATAACTGTAATAGAACAGCCTGGGCTCTCTGCTGAACTTCTGCTCTCTCTCTCTTTCTCTCTCTCTCTGTCTTTTTCTCTCTCTCGCTCTCTCTTTCCCCCCTCTCCCTTTACTATCACTTTCTTGCTCTCTTTGGGTCTGTCTGTTTTCTTTTTCAGATGAGGGGCTCAAACTCAAGGTAGCATAGACTTGATGGTGTGGTGCATAAGTATTGGTATTTGTGTGTGTGTGTGTGTAGATCGGGCTAAGAACACTCGACATTGGTGAGGGGGTCATAGTCAATGGAATCAATCAGTGGAGATGATGGTTAGGACTGCTTGGGTAAATTTAGGCACACTCGTCCGAGGAGTGCAGGCTCAGGCACCAATGCCGAGCATGTTAACAGCCTGTTCAGGAAGAGGGCTTGTCTTCCTCATTACGTTTCAACACTAAGGCAATTGGATTAAGTT
Source organism: Tenualosa ilisha (assembly GCA_015244755.2). Taxonomy (NCBI): domain Eukaryota; kingdom Metazoa; phylum Chordata; class Actinopteri; order Clupeiformes; family Clupeidae; genus Tenualosa; species Tenualosa ilisha. The sequence goes on along the minus strand of PYXC01000134.1, from coordinate 627,081 downwards.
GGGACCCTCAAATCCTTGAAGAGAATAACATTTCCTTAATGTGAAAAAAATCTCCCATTTGTAGGGAAATTTCTAACATGTAATTCATTCTCAAGGGTACTTAGACACCAATAGCACATTTGTAAGCCTCCCTTCAACAGACTCATTCCACATGTTCTTAATTATACTTTCTGACACGTGTTTAGAAAGGTCTCAACTTCCTTGCTCCTACTGACAGCCTAATGCTGTACAACAGATGATGACTTGCTACCCTTTTTTTTCCCCTGCTCATTTGGTGTTGCCAATTTCCTCGGTGGTGGCATAATTACTCGGTAGCTCGTTAACAGCCCCGGCACATTAACAAACTATTCCACTTATAGGGGGAAATTAAATAGACAATCTGACCGCTCGCTCTCTGTGATGTAGACCATTACGTCTCTCTCTCTCTCTCTCTCTCCCTCTCTCCCTCCCTCCATCTCTTCCCCTCCCTCTTTCACACTCTCTCCCTCTTTCCGTCTCTGAGTGGAGCAGCAGCAGCTTGGTGGCCTGGCTGTTGTGTTAGCGTTTAGCGGCGTGGCCTGGGATACTTACGGTCCAGATGGCTCTGTCGGATGCCCTCCACGTCCTCTGCGTGGATGAAGTGGTAGCATCTCTTCCCCACGACGTCCACAGGCGTCAGGTCCATGTAGTCGCTAATTCTGAAAAGGGTGTGTGGGGGGGGTGGAAATTGTCAGTGCTGAACACCTGGCCAGTGCTGAACACCTGGTCAGCTTTCTGTGGCCTGACAGTTAATGGCTAAACTATCTACTAAGTCAGACCCTTTTGTTCATTTTGTGATTTTCAGGCTCCCTGCGATGATATGTGTGTTTGGACACGTCCAATAACAAAGGAGAATACTGCAGTCATAGTTCCATCTCTATTTAGAGCAGGGGTGCGAAACATCTGGATTTGGCCCTTCATTTCATGCGGATCAATTCAAAAAATTAAAAAAGAATTGTAGCTATATGGCTATATGGAAAATAGTTCTAATGATGCACAAAATAATTATTGTGTTTCCTCAATGCAATACTGGCAACTCCGCATGCACGGAATGTCAGTATTAAACTCAACTATGAGGTGCATCATGAAACTGGTTATCGACAACAAAGGAAGATAAAATTAAGTGGTGAGGAAGCAAGTAACACAAACAGGACTGTGCTGGTGAAATGTGCATTTTTTTTATGTGGTCATGCATGTAAACAAGGCCCTCTGAGGAAAAGCACTATGCTCATGTGGCTCGTGATAAAAATGAGTCTGACAGCCCTGATTTAGACAAAAGCCTCATGTTTCCCACAGTAAATCTGCTCTGAGCTATAACACAAGTAATATTAAGTAAAACAACTGATAAAGTAAAAGATGTCATCCACTTTTACTACTTCAAACAAACTACATTTTTAACCCCCGGAAAAATAGAGAAAGCTGGCAAAATATCCCTAGGTTTATTATCATCTACTAATCAGTGTCCTGACTAACAGGATCACATGAACAACAGATCCACTTGGAGGACTGAATAATACCAGAGGAAGGCTTGCGGTGGTGGAACTACTGATCACCTATCATGTAAAACTGCAGCCAGGAGCAGAGTCCTTAGTCTTCCATTGTCATGACAGCACAATGGCATTCAAAGAACAGTGGCTTACCTGTTTTCACAGTAGATGATGTTGAGGTCCATGTTGACCCGCGTCACAAACATCTGGCAGTCGATGCGCACCTCATTGATGGTGGGAGGGGGCAAGGCGTGAGCTACCACCACCATGCCCATGATCTGATTGGGCACCGATCGATTGTGGGTCAGTGCCATCCTTATCCTCAGTCTGCCTGTGATGTGAATTACCTGAGAGGATGAGGAGGAGCAGGAAGGGAGAGAGAGAGAGAGAGAGAGCAAAGGAAATTTGAGAAAAATGAGAAAAGAACTGTGAACACACAAATGTATTGCAAACCATTATAGTCACATAGCTGAGGGCAATTTATTAAGTCGACTCTGATTAATTTTTAATAAGTCTAAATATAACACAACCACTATATATCAGGGCTATAAAGCAGGGACAGTATATGTATGTATGTGTCTTCTCCCCCTCTCTCCCTCTTTCTCTCTCTGCCAATGACAGAGATGAAAAAAAGAGCAAAGGAAACTAATAACCTATTTCTCGCTTTAAAGTTTTTGCAAAAAGCTTTAAAGTCTTTGTAGCTTCAGTATCGCCCAGAGGAGGAATTGACTGGATAGGCAGGGCACACTGTACTTTCAGATCCATCCATTTTAATCAGGCCAGGGAAAAGCCAGCAGGAGTTGTTTTGTAGTTTTTTCCCCCTTCTTCCACACGTACACACACACACACACACACACGCATGCACACACACGCACGCACACGCACACACACACACACACACACACACACACACACACACACACACACAGGCACTCATGCATGCATTCACATACACACAGACACACCATACACACTTGCACTCACACAGACACAGACACACACACACTTTTGACACCAGCCTTTTCATAGCTTCACCTCAAGAGACTGCTGAGATGCCATTAGCATCATTGGTGAAGACAGAGGCCCTACATGATCACACGTATGGGCCACTGGGGACCTTTGAAGCCTATGCCCTCTCTGCCGGGCACAGGCAACCCCAAACTGTGGGACTATAACACGCAGGCAGAAGCATGCATCTGTGTGTATGTGTGTGTGTGTGTGTGTGTGTGTGTGTGTGTGTGTGGGGACTTCTTCCCTGATTCCTTCACAAGGTGCCTTTGAGAAGCACTAGAGTACCAACATCATGCAGACACCTTCAAACATCGAGCTGACAAGGGGGAAACAAATAGGAGTTTCTTCTCTCAAATAAAGTAAGATGCAAAACCTGACAGGATTAAAGGAAAAATATCACTTCTTTTGGCCTTTATGCCTGTGAGTTTAGGTTTTGAAACATTTATTCACAGGTAGCAGATAGGAAAAAATCTATAGGCAAGAAGAATGATGTGTTCCTAATGAATTCAACAATGGATATGCAACTTACAATTTGTACAGTTCAAGTAGGCAGAATCCTACAAGGACACCAGGAATTGTAAAAAAAGACTTGTAAAATATTTATATTACAAAAGGAAAAGAGAGAAACCTTGTGAGGTAAGACCTGTGCATGATCCTGTACGGATGCCTTCAATTTGACGCTTACAGCAAAAGATGGAGACTACATCCCTGAGATATGTGAGTCAATTAAATATCATAAAGTGAAATGAAAAACAAGACCTAACATGCTTTTAAATTACACTTAATGATGTGGTGTGCCTTTTTCAAGAGAGCCTTTGAAAACTCAGGGCTGCAGACTGGCTGTACATGCGGCTAAATGTAAAATGAACTGAGAGAGAAAATGTTTTATAGTCTGAGAGAACTGAGAACAGCTATGGACTGAGTGATCTGCACACATCTTCAGTGCTCTCTCTCTCTCTGTCTTCCTCTCTGTCTATCTGTGTGTATGCATGTGTGTATGTGTGTGTGTGTGTGTGTGTGAGAGAGAGAGAGCACATACACTTGACAGACCACTAACACACTTCAATAAGACATCAATGTGCAATCTCGAATGAGAAGAAGATGTCTAATTGCTCGATGAAAAATTAAAACGACGACCACCCTTTCGTCTTCCCCAGCACCCTTGGTAAATACTGCAACACCCCCAAAGAACACAAGGCTGGGCAAAAATGGAGAGGCGGCAAGCTCCCTTGAATGGGGGACCCGGGACTTAAATAAATAAACATTCAAATGTATTAAAAACATACAAAATGGAAATGATCTTTTCAGAAGCATAAAGCTGGGAGGCATCCAAAAGTTCGTTTGAAAAATACAACTTCTGAAGTAATTGCCACAAAGCCCTGCGCTGGCCGTGAATTGCTGCAGGAGTGCTCTTGGCAAGAACATCACAAGCTCCGGCAAAAAAAAACATGAAATATGCTCAAGCAGCCAAATGCAAACTGACATGGCCAGAGTTTCTCAACGGCTGCTCTGTGAGCCAGACGAATAGCATATCTCAATTTAATACCGGCCAACATAACAAAGGGATCAATTTTTGTAATTCATGGTTCAGCACACAATGCCACCCCCCCCGCCATCTCCCTCTTCCCTGTCTCCTTTTCCTCTATCTCTCTCTCTCTCTCCCTTCCCCTCTTGCCCTGCCTCCCTCCCTGTCTCTGCCAGTGAATATAGAGAAGGTATACATAAGAAATCAGATTCATCTGTTCGCCGGGGGGATTCTCTGGAGTGCTTTTGAAATGTGATACAGCACAAATAATGACGGAGAACCTTTACATGAGTGCATCGGACGAGATGGAGAGAGAGAGAGCGGAGAGGGGGATTGAGGTGAGGAGCGGAGAGGAGAGGAGGAGAGGAGGAGGAGGAGGAGGAAAGAGGCTGGGAGATCTATTTAAAAAAAGATGGGCTTAAGCCTCGACCAGGAATTCACTTTGATTTGACCTCCATGCTGGAGAGTGACGGGGATAAGCAGGCATGATGGGAGCCGCCAATGGCATGGTCCGCGTGGGCTGCTCGGCGCCTGAGCAGACGCTGCGCACCGCACTCGCTCGACGGCGGCCGCGTCGGCGGAGACATGCAAAATTGATATCCCCCTGTATTATGTAACAACACAAGTGTTGACTTAATTTAAAGTAAATGTAATAAGAGGCGTCCTTGTCTGGCCAGTAATGTATGCGCGCATGCAAGCGTGAATATTTATGCACTGCCAAAGCCGCCGCCAGTCTCTCCACTTCAGGGGAATTTCCATCAAACATATGACCAGACGGAGAGATAGAGGGAGACGGAGAGAGAGAGAAAGAGAGAGAGAGGGATTGAAGAGGAGGAGGAAGAGGAGGAGGAGGGAGATGGAAGATGGAAGACATTTGGCTGCTCTTTTTCTCGGAGGGAGGCTTGTGTTATCTGTGTCTGCGTGTCTGAGGAGATCCAATGGAAAACACCTGCACTGACAGGTTCATTCTGGAGCTCTTTGTCAAATCTCAGGGATGCAATTCTTTAATAACAACAATGCTACTGCTTGTGTTAGCTATTTGTAGTGCCTTTCAATAAGTGGTGGACACTAACCTGTAAATGACCATTAATGCTGTATCATAAGTTGTATAAGTCTTAGCATATACAGCATACACATCATCTCATATGGCTAATCGCATATGGTTCATCATTGGTTAGTTGCATATGGTTCATCATTGGCTGCCCTGCAATATGTCCCAATGTGTAAACAATGTTACAGTGATAATGAATGACAATTACAAGACAGGCCAGCTTAGACACTGAACTCTGTTTTCAGCCATGCTTGTTCTCATTCTATGAGTGAGCTGCTCACCGTCCACCACACATCGACGTGGAGAGGAACAGTACACTGGTAACAATGATACAGCCCATTCCTAATAGACAGTAATAGAGAGCTAATTTGTTGAGCGTTATGATACATTTAATCTCCTGCTCCTGCATGGAGGCTCTTTCTATGCATAGTCATGACGAAATCGCTCAACCTGACACGAGCCACATAAACAAACTTTTCTGTTTTGTTTTATTCTTCTTGTCCACATGTACCACACCCCCCCCCCCCGCCCCTGCCCCCCCCCCCCCCACACACACACACACCATACAACACAACAAATCTACAACTAATCAAAGAAATGCACCAAAGTTTCATCCTTTCAACATGTTCCCCTGGAAGCACTCCTCTAAAACAGCAGGAGAAGCGGAGAGGAGGCTGTGTTAGGAGTGAAAGCTGTGCATGATGCAAGGCTACCCCCGTCTAGCTGAGCTGGAGATGGAGCAGGAGATGGAGCAACAGCAGGAGGTCTGCAGCAGATCAGTCCTGCTCTCCACCCCTAGCTCTAATCTGGCCTGATCCCACTCTTCTCTCTCTCTCCCTCTCTCCTCTTTCTCACGTGGAATCGCTGCGTTCACTCCATCGCCTACAGCACTGGATGAGTGGGGGGGCGGTGTTCAAGTATGTCATACTAATAAAAGACTTCAGATCTTCTGTGAAGACCCCTCTTCAGTATACAGCATGTGTGGGCTGTCTGCATTGCAAATTTGCACAATCAGAATCAGAATCCTGCCCAAATTACTTGCTACCACTTTGTCTCAACAGGAAGGAAGTCAGAGCGCAAGAGCTATATTTTGACTGTATTGTGGCATTCATTTGGTGCCACAATATATCATTTAAATAAGTTAACGTGCACAACTAGAGGTCAATGGTTAATTCCCTGTCTGAGGAATAGGGTGCCAGGGCTCTGATAGCATCATGGACTTTGGCCATAGCCTACCTTATATCCCGATGACTTGATGTGAACGCCTCTCTTGGTCAGGGTGGACTTCATTCGGATGAAGAAAGAACGTTCTAGGGAGTTATCAGGGGCCAACAGACTTGGACTGGTAGACTCTACTGCAGAGGGGAGGAAAAAAAGACACACACACACACACACACACACACAAATCCAATTACTTTACATTACCTGTCCAATGCATTGGTGTGCAAAAAAGCCCTGGAGAGAAGGGGGATATTAAAAGCGAAAGCTGCAGAGATGCGCTGTAATAACTTCTCATTGAGTTCCTATCATCTGTGGCTAGCTGTCTAATGGAAAAGCACAACTCAGTGCAGAAACACAATGCCAATAAATGTTTGACAAGGTTTTAATTATCACCGCTAATAACAAACAATGTATGCTTCGTCTAATGCGATAATTGCCACAAACTCTTTGATGGGAAGTTCAATACCTTTTAAAAAGTAACGGGTGTACTTTCTCTCACTTTGCCCCCACGTGGCCCAGAGGATTGATATAAACCCTACTCCTAAGTTGTCAACAAACACACGCTTCCCTCATTCTCTCGGCTATTTAACTGTGGATTAAGAGTTAAACTCTCTTCGTAAGGGGAAGGGACGTGTGCCTCTCAAAATCTCAAGGGTTTAAAAGTATGCACAACAGCACTGTCATGTATAAGTTCCTCAAAGTCAACCAAAAAAAAAAAAAAAGCTTGCTGTAGGATTCTGTCTGACTGAATGTACAGGCAAGCACACGACCAATGCACAAAACCAATGGTGAAAAAAAGGACAGCTGTTTGACGCTGCAGAGGGCTGTTTTTTTGTGAACTGCAACCCTAAGATTGAAAAGTGCTGTTCATGAGTGGAGTCATTTGCCTGAGCGAGGCGTGATTGAATGCACACTGCTGAATGGTTCATGCTCTTTGCCCTGTGGCTCACCCTCTTACCGAGCCAAGCCTAACAGCCTCTCCCCCTGCTCAGAGTGGGCCAAATGCCTCCCTCAGCCACGCTGCAAGGAAAGTGTGTGTGTGTATGTGTGTGTGAGTGTGTGTGTGTGTGTGTGTGAGTGCATAAATGGATATAGATGTTGATGTGTTTTGGGGTGCATATTGATGTGTTTTAGTGTGTGTGTTTGTGTCTGTGTGAGAACGAGTGTGTCTGTGGATGTTGGTGTGCATGTTGAAGTGTGTGTTGTGATGTGCGTGTCTCTGTGTGTGTGTATGTTAGGGTGTGTTTGTGTATGTATGCGAGTTCTAAAGGTGTGGACAGAGGCGGGAGATTAAAGTGAAATGGGATTACCAACAGGACACCTGGAAAATCCAGTTTTCTGCTGCTCTGCATATGACAAGGCTACAGTGACTTTGGAGAAGTGGGGTGGAGGAGACAGTGACACGGAGACAGCCCGCGTGTGTGAGAAGGGAGAGGACAGAGAACGCAGAAGAAAGCGAGAGACAAAGCGATCAGAAGGAGGGGTGTGCGTGCGTCTGTCTGCCACTCTCTTTCATCCCTCTGTCTCTTCCCTCACTTTCTCACTCTTATTCGCTTTCTTTTTTCTTTTCTTTTCTTTTTCTTTTTGAAGAGGACATGAATTAAATGTCATTTAAAATCTAACTAGCCCTTTATCACTCTGGGGAGAAGCGGAGCCATGTTATATTTAGTCATTTCATTTCTTCTGATTAAATATGAATTACGCCGAAAATTTTTCTCATCATCCGGCACAGCAGAAATACGCCAACAGCTTTTCAACACACTGTAGAAGCACAAACTTGGGCTCGGAGAGTTTAATTCGCCTCTCTAATCCAATCACATCAACCTTATTTCTCTTATCAGAGATTCCCATTTTGAATTAAATGAGCTCATTAGTTTTAATCAAAGGCAGCGAGATCAAAACTTGCACTTAAATGCTTCAGATCGCAACTGTCAGTCAGACGCTGGCTTGTGTTGGACTAGCACGCGAGATCAGAGGTGCCCTCTGAAGACAGGGCTTTTTCATCAGGGGGCAAACGGCACGCCACGCTGGGGTTTCGGAGAGATGGACGGCGGCGGTGCTTGGGTTTGGGTTTCGCCCACGCCGCTGTTCGATTGCTGGTCTGTTCTGGATAAGAATGCCTCTATGCCTTCTGGGAAAAAATATGTAAATATGACTAATAAACTGTAACTCACCAAGTCAAAGACAGACTGTAGAATACCTTTCTAATCAATACATGGTAAGTACTATCGTAAGAAGTTGCTGTTATGTTTAATAAGGTGTGACAATTAAAATGCTTGGTGACACTTTGCATCAGAGTTCCAGTGTTAAACCGTAGCCACATTATAAATACAGTGTTGTAAAGCGTATCAAACTGATAGGAAATTAACAATGTTGTACTGATACACATTTGTATTACAGTTGGGTTATGGTCTGGAATATGGCACAGAGCAAACATACCCGCATGTTGGCGCTCACTGATAATTAGTGCCCTGTATTTAACTGTATAATTACAATGTAACAAGCACACTGTAGACCTCTGTCCTCACTTGTTACATCAGAGAGGATCACAGGGCAGTCCAGACAAGATCTGTGGCCAATTGAAGCTTGTGTCAAGCAGAGTTCCCCTCTGTGATTGGATGACACTTGTGCATCAAAAAATTAGTTACACACAATGACTAAACACCATCATCGAAAAATTCCACTCCACAGTTGGGCATATAGAGTAGAAAGTAGATATTAATATGCGTATTATCAAATGTTATTTCGTATTGGATTGTCTTTTTGGACTGCAATGAAGGGTCTGGCCCTTTTTTTCTAATGGAGTACACTCAACAAACCTACAGCTAAGGTAATCCATGTGTTGCCATGCAAGAGAGCAACAGGGCAACAATTTACCAAATTACCTCTACATGTGTGTGTATGCAAGTGATGCATATGCATGCATGCATAGTGTTTGTGTAAGAGAGTGTGTGTGTGTGTGTGTGTGTGTGTGCGTGCTTGGGTCTGTATGTAATTGTAATGATCAACATCTGAGTAGCAATACACTAATTGGGCTGTTCAGTTTCCAAGAACATTCGAGCCACCAGGGAAATCTCCCTTTAAAAATATGCAATCATTTCTGTTCGCATGCTTCATCTATTCCAGTCTTTACAGCTGATGGTAATACTAGATGTATACTTGTTCTCCTCAGAGACTCTGTAAAGTGCTTATGAATGTAGCCAGATCACAGAGATGCCATAAAAAATATTTACAATGAAACGTGTAAATCAGTGACCTTTTCCAACATGGGCTTGTCCACATTACAAGCAAGCAGATGTTTTCTCTTTAAGACTGCCAACCTAATATCTCTCTGAGCTAACCTCTGAGTCAGGTTTTTCCACATAAAAATCACCATATTTCTGATGACTTTTTCCTTTTTTTCTTTCTTTTTTACAAAAAAAAAAAAAAAGGAAATGGTGCACAGTCATTTATTTATGGGTTCAGACTGGGCATTGGAATTAATTTTCCTGATGAAGCCTCTCGGAGGGCGTCTGTCGGAGGGGTAAGTGATGAGGTTTTAAAAGTATTACTCTAAGGGTTGATGAGTGTTGACCATCAATAACTGAGTCCTGGCACAACACTCTGGTCCTCTGCCTCCCCACCCCCCACCCCCCACCCGTCGACCACTGCATTAGTTCCCATACTGCATGGATGGCCCCTGCCTGAATACAGGGCCAAGGCACAACCTCTGGGACTGTTGAATGACTTATAGGTCCCATGGTGGCATGCCAGCTCTGGTTGATGTTCCCCAATTTACATTTATATAAATATTAGCACCGATTCATGGAGGCTGAGCATTTAGCGCGTGCATAAATCAGGATGCAGTGTGGTGAGCTTCAGCTTTCACAAATGCCCGTGTGTGCATACAGTGACACATGGGTTCACACACGCAGAGAGGGCCTCTTGCTCTATCTCGCTTGCTCCAGCTCTCTTACACACACACACACACACACACACACACAAACAATATCTCTCTCTCTCCTGCGCTCTCTCTCTCTCTCGCATATACAGAAACACGTACACTGACACTTCACCCGCACTCTCTCTTGCTTGCTCTCTCTCTCTCTCTCTCTTTCACACACGCACACACACACACACACGCTTGCCTATATGCCATCTCAGACCGGAGGGCTTCCTGTCCGGCCTTGCTGATGGATGAGAGCCTCCTTCTCTACATTAGTAATGATGTATACGGCGAGGGGCCACACCACTAATTGGAAGGCACTGCTGGCTAGTCTCATATGGAGTTACTACATGCTGGTAATTTTTCAACTTGCTTTGATAAGTGTGTGTATGTGTGTGTGTGTGAGAGTGTCTGTGTGTGTGTGTGTGTGAGAGAGAGAGAGAGAGAGCATTAATACTGTGCCGTATAGTACCCTATATAGCAGTCGTCACTTGAAGCCTATTCTGAAAAGCACACTGACAAACAATGTTACAGTATCGCAGAAATGTCTTTACAAAAGCAGATGGTGTTTTTCTACCTTCCTCTGGATGAATAGGTCATATTGAACACCATAGATTAATTAAACAAAATTATGTGATCATCATCAGAACAGTCACTGTGATAATTATGCAACACATAATTATTATGCTATTTGAAGCGCACATCACCACCTAGTAAAGAGCTCCAAAGGCACTGTCATAGCCAATAATATAGCATCTTTGTTTCCATGGCAACAAATTCAGATGTCCACTGCAGTGATATATGGTAGAGCTCAACCACCACTAACATACCGCACCACCTCTCCACAACAAAGAGTAGGTCACACCAGTCCTGCACCTCACAATGTGTTTTTAAGAACTAGCTACACACTTCAGCAGAAGGGTCAACTAATAACTGATAAGATAACCCATGTAGATGCATTTGTAATTGCAAGCAAAAAAATTAGCTTGCCTTTAAAAGTCACCAAAGGCAAACAAACAGATAAAAAGTGAAGATGCACAATTATGAACACATCATTAAACAAGAAGAGACCTATGAAAGGGCTTAACCAAAAACACTCTTTTTCCTCGCCATGAAAACCACTTACATGTGATTAAAGCACATTCTCGCAAATGACGGGGGCCCCCATCCGGAGTAAAAAGCCTATGTGACAGCAACAAATCCCTCAAATGAAAGCAAAGGTAAACAGCAGGCACAAACGCGGCTGCTCTCGACACGGCGAGGTGATGCGTCTCCTCGGCAGAGATCACAGCCTGAGTCAGCAATCAGCGTGTCAAGGTGTAATTACAGCCGGAAATGGAGTCGAGCATTCAGGGCTAAATGGGGAGGGGGATTACAGGAAGGCAATAACCATAAACAGAAGATATCAATTAAGGGGCGCAAAAAACACACCATGGGGGAAAAAAAATAGTTGATGAAGCTGGATTTAACACGTGATTTGTAAAAACAGCTCTAATTGAAGAGCATTCCTCTTAAATAGAGCTGTACTCTTCTTTTATTTAAATCTACATGTCATGTGCACCAGATAGGCCTATTTTAAGTACATCATTAAAACATCAGGTCATGCTCACTTTAAACACTCGACTGTGAAATGGCTCATTTCAAAACGTGATGTTGGGCTGAGTTGAGTACATGGCAGTAAGCAGTGTCCTCCAGCCCTAAGCGACAAATCTATTCTGCGGCACCGTATATAACAGCATTACGGCACAAACCCGTTTGACCAGATAGGCTTTATCAGGGAGGTGAATCGAGATGGGCGCGCTCGGTGCTGTGTGTTCCTCTTCTGGTGGGGGGGGGGGGATGTGAAGCTCCGACCGCACCAACGCTGTCCGTCTGCCAGTTCTAGGCTCTAGGCTGTTCTGCCGAGTGGAGGGAACTGACAGTATTATTGACAAGAGAAGAGCGGCAAATGGAATTTCTGTCTTATCTGCCACCGCGGAGCAGGCGTGGGCATGGGAGGAGTCCAAAAAACCAGCCGATGAATATCTCATAGATCTGACCCCATCTAATCTGATATGGCCCCTTTCTTTCTCTCTCTCTCTCTCTCTCTCTCTCTCTCTTTTTCCTGTTTTTTGCCTCCCTCCCCCACTGCTGCTGCTAACGCTGTGCGATACGAATGGGAGATGGGTGAGATCTGATGGCTGGACAGACACAGCTCGCAGTCGTGTGCCCCTGTGTGACAGACGTCTGATAGGGCTGGATGACCGTGTGTCCACACTCTCCGCTTACTGAAGCAAACACACAAACACACATCTATTTGAGTTTAGTATGAGTGCTCTTTGTACGCATCCTGTAAGTTTACACTTCAGCATATGAACGTATAGTTGTTGTAGTCTGGTTTATAAATGGGAGAGTTGCTGTGTGTGTGTGTGTGTGTGTGTGTGCCTGCGTGCACCCAGTGGGTCTTTTCTGTGTGGAGATGCACCAGTGGCTCCTTTAAGGCCCCTCGGGTGGCTGTGAGGCTACTGCTGCTGTGGTGTGCATCCTGAAGTCTGAGGGCACTGATGTGGATCAGGGGGAGGAATGAGATAACCGTCTAGCCTCAGGTGAGAGGCCTCCTCCCCCTCCCCGACACCCATCACTCTGTGATGGTGTATGTGTGTGTGTGTGTGTGTGTGCCTGTGTGCTTGGGTGGTGGGAGTCGGGAGGGGGGGGGGGGGGCTGTTTGAGCAGCAGCCACTGCGAGTGATCCATTATCACCATGGAAATGGGCGTGTGTGTGTGTGTGTGTGTGTATATGTGTGTGTGTGCTAGTGGGGGTCTTGGTGGTGGTGGCGCTGCTGCGACAAGCCGGTCAGTTCTTATCAGAAGTGGGGCCAGACTGGCCTTCTGTTCCAGCTGAGGGGACAGCCAGCCAGCCAGCCAGCCAGCCAGCCACCCAGTGCTGCACTCAAGCCCCGATAAAGCACTCACAGCTTAGGGCTGTGTTCTAGCACAGCCACATGCAAACACATTTACATGCACTTGCGCTGGTTGTGCGACTGCTCTCTCTCTCTCATACGATTGGTCATTTTCTGTGCTGTCTTGGATTCTTCAATAATATCTTTGTAACCATGTTGCAGTGTGTAAATGTACGTGTGTGTATGTGTGTGTGTGTGTGTGTGTGTGTGTGTGTGTGTGTCAGTGTGTTTGTGTTTTCTTTTCTTCTCACAAACCTGCCCTCGCCTTTCTTCATCATGGGCTTGCAGAGACCGTGAAATTCCGACCGAAAAGGAAGCATATCGGATGAGCGTGTTCCGTCAAGGTTTCCGGATTTTTCTCTCAGCCTGCCAGTTATGTGGTACGGGGGCAAGTTAAATGGTTTTGAAAGTCTGTGTGCATGTGCTGTGTGGTCTTGTGTGTGCGTGAGGTGTGTGTGTGTGTGTGTGAGTGTGTGTGGGTGTGTGTGTGTGTGTGTGTGCGCGCGCACGTGTGTCACAGGTTGAGGCTGAGGGAGAGTGGGATGAACAGGTGTACAGGATGAAACAGTAATAATGCTTGTCGAGGAGGCGACTCCACTCAAAACTAATGAGCAGAGGCCCCCGGAGGGGAGCGGCTGTCATAGCGCCACGCTCACGGCAGGTAAACACAACGGAGACACCATCGCTCCTCCTCCTCCTCTCCTCTCTGCTCCTCTCTTCATCTCCAAGGTCCTTCTCACTCCTCTCTATTCCAATCCTCTCCTACTTTCTCCTTTTCTACTACTCATTTATCTTCACACACACACACACACACACACACACACACACACACACACACACACACACACCCTCTATCCATGTTCTTTCACAGTGACGCCATGTCAGATTCCTGTTTTCTGAGTCAGGGCTAATCAAAGCTGAGCTCCATAAATGCCTATAGATATTACATATGGGCTGCTCCGTCCAGCGCTAAATCAAAATGACAATAAGAGAACCAGGGCTTGGCCCAGAAGGACCCCTCCTATTGATTGCATCCCCCTTTGGAGAGACACCAGGAGCTGAGCTTTGGAAGGTAACAATGTTCTCCATTACTTCTGACGCAAAATAGTAATGTCTCTTTAAAAATCTTAAAAAGGAAAATCAATGCACGGGCGTACACACACACAACCATGCATGCAGACACACACACACACACACACACACACACACACACAAACACACATGCACACACATATGCAGACACACACACCATATGCAAGCACACACACAAAAAGTGAAGAGGGTGAAAGAGAGTCACAAGGTTGCGGGGGTCGTCCCACTTAAAGACGAAACGCTGTGCAACATGAAAACGCACTTTATGAATCGGGGGGACTCTTAATGGCATTCTAATTTGAAGGAGAGCCCTTACGACAGCCTGATGAAATCTGGCATATCATTTCAGTCAAGCCCGACTCCTGCTACAGCCCTTGCCCAAGCGCCAGCCTGCCCCAGTCAAAGAGTTCCTCTTTAATCAAGCTGCGAGACTAAGAGAGAGACACACAGAAGAGGGGGATGTCAGAGAACAGATGAGAGAGAGAGAGAGAGACAGAGAGGGGGGGGGGTCAGAGAGAGGAAAGAGAGCAGGAGAGAGACACAGGAGAGAGAGAGAGAGAGAGAGAGAGAGAGAAATGGAAAACAGACAGAAGGAGAGATTGAGAGCAAGGGGCGGGGGGTCAGAGAGAGGAAAGAGAGCAGGACAGAGAGGGGGGGGGGCAGAGAGGGAGAGATTGAGAGCGAGAGAGAGAGAGGACAGAGAGAAACAGAGAGAGAGAAAAGAGAGAGAGAGCAAGAGAGTGGACACATAAACACTCAGATTGAGCAAAGAAGACAGTGGGCAAGGGAAAAAAATGAGTGTGAGTGAGAAAACAACAAGAACACTGAAAACAGACAGAAAAGAGTGCAGTGGCATTAGAGACACCAACCATGAAAGGCATAAATAAAGCACATAAACAACTAAGAATTAATGAGACAGAGGCAAAACAAAAAGAGATGGAGAAACCATGAAGAAAATAAAAAAAAACTACAAGATATTGAGAGAAAGTAAGTGAGCGAGAGACAAAAGATTGAGTAAGAGAGAGAGAAAGAAAAAAAGAGACAGATGAAGAGAGAGAAGGAGAGGGAGAAAAAGAGAACGAGAAAGAATAACGGCATCGGAAATACATACGGAGACAGAGGAAGAGAGAGCGACAGAGGGAGGGAGAGAGAGCTAGGGAAAAGAGAGAGAGAGATAGAGAAAAGAGTGAGAGAGTGCTGGAAAAGAGGCAGTTGTGTGTGCTCTGGGGCAGGAGGGCTGCAGATGGCAGCTCGCCTGCGTGATGTTCAAGCTTGACTGACCCATTTCATCAGGTCTGTCAAAGCCGTGCACTGATACATGTTGACAACATTTAATCTTAAAAATTGAAAGAAATGAATTAATATGCAAATTCCATCAGCTTTGTAATAAAAATGTCCTTGGAAAAACAGAGCCGGCACCCCAGAGGAATAGTGTGAATTATCCCCACCGCCTCTGTTCTTTAACTTAGGCTGAGGTACGCAACTCCTCCAGGAAATCAGCGTGGATCTGACTTGGAAATAATTATGATGGAAGAACAAAACACTAGCAGGTTGAATAAATGGAACAACATGGGAAAAGGCCTGCTAGTCTTTGTTATTCACTTTGAATTAATAGGATTACTTGCAGATCCATATACACCTAAAAATCAACACCTCCCTATCAATGCGCCAAGTGTGTGTGTATTTTTGTGAGTGTGTGTGTGTGTGTGTATGTGTCTGAGTGTGGAGTGTGTGTGTGTGAGTGTGTGTGTGTGTGTGCGTGTTTGTGTGTACATCTAAGTATGTGTACCACTTGCATACCATTATGAGTTTAGAAGGTTCTGGTAGACTATGGGGAGGGGTGGAAAAAAAGAGACATTTTCTCATTCTTCACGAGACCAAATAACTCTTCAGGGACCCACTTTTACAAGACAAAGATTACCCATACAAAAGAAGCAGGTGGCTACAACCGCCTCTCAAGTGGAATTAGATGAACTGTGGGCCCTAATTATCTGCCAAGAACATACACTGCAGAAAGAGAGAAAGAAAGAGAGACAGGGCATGGGAGAGAGAGAGAGAAAGAGAGAGAGACGGAGCGAAAAAGAAAGAAAAAGGAAAACTTTGGCTCTTGAAGGACAAATGATTAATTAAAAAGAACACCTCACCTTCGTTTTGATCTTTGGGTGGAAAGAGCGTGCGCTGAATCCTCGGTGGAGTTTTGGCATGGCTCAGTACACTAATAACAGGCACAGAGCATGGATGATGACCAACAATAAAGGACCGCTGTGCGGCGTGTATAAAAAAAATGTGCGTGCCTGTGTGTGTGTGTGTGTGTGTGTGTGTGTGCGTGTGTGTGTGTGGGTGGGGGGTAGCCTGTACACAAGGTCAAAACAAGTTAGGGCTGTTAAATCCACTTGACGAGCTTTACTTTGAAGCGTGTCGAGGAGGTAAACACCAAGATGCACTGCTACATGAAAGGGTTTTAAGAGAGGTGTGGTGTGTTTGACAGGTTAACCTAACTATCTTTGAAGTCAAAGAGGTTGCCTTCGCATACCCCTGAGAGGGGTCTGTTGCAAATACAGTAACTGTAAAAATATGAATGAGTTTTTCAAGGCAGCAGCCCAAAGAGGGCTCACCTGTACATAAAAAAAAAAAAATGTGTGTATGGAAAGCTTTTGAGGTCCCGGGCTTGTTAGAGTCTCGTTTGTTTAAATTAGGAAAACTATAGTGATGTGGCGTGTGGGGAGAACAGGACAAGGATGCCTCTTGAGTGCGCTGAGTGTGTTGAACAAATATTTGACAAAAAAACAACAAAAAATAACAGCGAGCCATCAGCTTGCAGCTGGTCAGGTGTGAGAGCTGTCATGTGCTTCTAAATGCTGACGCCTGGAGGAGATAGAGCAGCTCTTTCAGGAGGATAAAAACACATTCATCTGATTCAATTAGATAGAGGGACAGAGAGGGAGTCTTTGAAATCAAATCCACTCGGTAGTGGGGCGCTGAGATCTGAACTTCCCATACTGATGGACTGAGAGTGATAAGGGCATATCAAAATGCACAGATTCTCAGAAATAAATACAACGCAGGGCTTATGAATATTGCCTAAAATAGAGTTTACTTATGGAAAAAAATTTTTTTTTGAAAAAAAAACTTTGAAGGTCTTTGAGGGTAATATTGTGTTATTTTGTTATTTTATTTTAATGATTAGGCCCACAATTCACATTTTGGTAAATTTATATACACAGCCCGGTTCACAACTCCACCCTGATATTCACAACCTGAAACCTTACATGCCAAATGAATCCTTACAAAATATTTTCATGATATTTATGTGATAACTGCTATGCAAGTTGTGCACTTATGATTTGCTTTAGAAGGACAATGTATACTCTAAGCCAATGTTCAACATGTTTACAATTAGTACTATGGGGTAAATCAATACCCTCTTGTCAATGGATGAAAAGAATAATTACTTTCTGAGAGGAAGTTTTTTTTTCTGCCTGCGACACCAAATCAAAAGTCATTTTGTAAAAATGTTTAGGGACAAACAGAATTCTTGATCTGAGAAATGTGTAATGACTTTGTATGGGTCAGTGCCTCCATCAGTCAAATTAGATCAGTTAAATCCATTTTCTTTTCTTTTCATCCTACCTCTCCACGACCCTCCCAGTCTAAACACCACTTCTCTATTATCTCTCTCTCTCTCGCCTCTGCCCATCTCTTCACTCTCTTTTCCTCTGTAATCTCTTCCACCGCATCTCCTTCAATCTCCTTTTATTCTCTCCTGTACGTGCACTCCACTTCAGGCTTGCCAACCTAGCTCACCCTCCTCAACTCAAAAAACTCCTCTTTTGCATCCCTCCTCTCTCTGTCTCTCTCGCTCTCTCTCTAAAACACACACACACACACACACACACACACACACACACACACACACACACACACACACACACACACACACAGACACACACACACCTCCCAGCCATCCCTGGGCGATCAGAGCAGCTGTAAAATAATGAAAAATGTGCAATCCTTGTGGGCCAGCGCTTCTGCACACACACACACACTCACACACGCACCCTTCTGCCGGAGCATTCATCATTCGGCAGGTATTGTCAGTGAAAGTTTAATTGCATAAACACTCTGTAACTGTCCTGTCATATTTCTTGTCAGCCACTGGATTCTCTCTCTGGGCTCACTATCTCGCAGAACTATAATTGAATTGCTAGCGAATCACACTGGTGCCAAGGGGAGGGGAGCCTTATGAATAGAATTTGTTTCCTATCAGCGAGTTTGACAAATTGTGTCACGAGGAAGAACGGCAGTGATAATTTCCTGGTTTATTGGGGAGGAGACCTGTTTGCTGTTTGCTCTTATCTGCCTGGCATTATAAAAGCTAGTTAAACAACAAACAGCGGGAAAAAGGAGGGATGTGGGTGTATGGGTGTGGGAGTGAGTTTGGGGAGGGGGAGGGGGAGAAAAACCTATATGTGTGTGATGATTTGGTTGCCACAAAAGTGATTTGCTTCTGACAGCGAAAAAGAGATACGGAAAGAGAGAGAGAGAAAGAGAGAGAGGGAGGGTGGGTGATTGGAAGGTCACACAAAAGGTGCAAATAAGCACCTGCATTTACTGCCCTTGATGAACCGAGAGGGAGGATGGCCGAGGCTGAGCGGAAGTCAGAGAGCCGGGCTGATGGTCTGGCCATGACCAGCTCAGGGCTACAAGCCAGGTGGAGTGCTATGTTTGCTTAGGTCAGAAACAACGTCTGGGTGTCCTTTGTCTCTGAAGTGCTTGTTATGTCGGGTGTTCAGGCATTTATTTCCATGCTGCCTCGACAAGCCAATACACCAAACGCCAGAGACGAATCTGACGCATACATATTGCAGCTCATGATAACCTAACCTTCAGACGTTCTTGCAAATTTTAAGAATCAAACCAAATTTCCTCTGTTTTCCATTCACAGTCATAAGGGCCTATACACACACCAACAATCAAGCACCTTCCTTCTCCTGTTTTTAACAATTAACATGCTACCCTAGGGTAGTAATATTTTTTTCTACACCTAAAAGTCTGTGCTTTTGTTTGGGGATCATTGTACAATTGCTCTACATGCTGTCATGCACAATGGTCTTCAGATTGTGGGTTTTAAAGGCTTAATAGCACAGCAGTATGAATCAGAGTTCATTATTACTCAAAAGAAAAAAAAAAAAAAGAAAAAAAAAAGAAAAAAAACGAACGAACGAACAAACGAATGAAAGAAATGAACAAATAGTTGAAGTGGAGTCAAAGCCACAAATGCGGTGCACAAAGCCGGGCTTTCCCCAGGTCTTCCTCAGCCACTTAACCTGCTGCCAGAAGCCACATTCATTCAACCATTGGGGTGGGGGGTGGGGGTTGTTCCTCTGTGTGGAAACAAGTGGCGATTTTCCCTCCTTCTCTCCTCCTTTCAGCCTAAATCAAAAGACTTTCCCACAAAAGCTCCCGCGCGAATCCCCCGGCATGGGAACACTGTAGTGATGCCTAATGCCTGCTACATTGGCCCGATAAAAAAGCCTTTCTGACAACCTTATCAGCCAAATAAGCTTAAATAAAACTGGCTTCTAATAGCCTGGAGACTGCTTGATCCAGCCTTTGTCTTTCAAAAGCTCTGATGCCTGCCTCTTCCAGTGATCTTGTGCTTTTTTTTCCTCTCTCCTCGTGACAGAATTTTCAATCTTTTTCAGGCGGCTAAGCTGTCATTAGCTTTTTTGTTCCTCTGGCGGTGCTGTTTAACGTTTGCCGGTGCCGCAACAGTTTGAAGGGGTGGGACGATCGCTCTTGGGTTTGTGTGTGTGTGTGTGTGTGTGTGTGTGTGTGTGTGTGTTGAAGCTTGAGGATTCCTCCTAATTCCTGCTCTTAATGGGAGAGGTGAGGGAGAGGCAGACTGGGCTTGGCCTGTGGCCGATGCTTACAAGAGGCCTTGCTGTCTGAAAGTGCAGCCATTAGCTTTTCACTGGCTTCTACAGACACATCTGAGGTGCGTTTTTGTGGCAACTGTAGCTTCCATGCACATCTCACAGCCTAAGAGACTACAGTATATTGCTACATCCATGCAGAGCACATGTTTACTTATGTTAGTACTTCACTGTGTCACATGTTCACTCACTTACTGAGTGAAATACACATAGATGAAAGGAGCTCCATATACATTTACTGCATGTGAGAGACAGAGATGTAAGGATACGGTCTAAAAAACACAATACAACAAAACAAAACAAATTTGGAGAGATCTTCTATCCTGACTTCCTCTCGTCTGCAAGTGTGTGAACGCTCCCTCGGCTCATTCAGAGGGACAAGCGCAGCACTTCATCAGAGTTGATCTATCCTCCAGTGTGTGTGTGTGTGGAACAAGAAAAGGATTGATGGAAGCTTCTACGGTAGGTTATGGTCGCACCGCAGGCTTAATTTAAGGGCTAAAAGTTGGGGCCGGTGGATAAATGAACACATCAGATGATTAAAAACATTTGTCTTAACGGGGATGAGGAGTGGCTCTTTTATTTATGGCAGCTCTGTCCACACCCACTCTCTGATTTCATGATGGAGAATGGGCATGATGGAGTTGTACCTACTTCAGTAATTGCACAGTAAGTTATGACTGCTTTTTCCCCACCCTCACTCTCTCTCTCCTCCCTCTCTCTCTCTCTCTCTCTCTCTCTCTGGTCCATCCAGTCAAAACCTGAACAGGCTTAAGGCATTCTTACCTGCGCTGACTTATCACGAACAGCGACCGCAAGACCTGTCCGCTTTACCTGCTCACACTCAAGTACGGTCTGGTACACATGACACTCACAGAGTCAAAAATGAAAGACTATAGCATACATGCTGTAAGTTACTCTTTGACTCTATTCTAAGGCAAGTTTGACACCATCTGTTTGTGAACGGCAAACCAAACACAAAGGCTAGTCTATTCTGAAATTCTTTCCGAAATTCTTAAATTATGATATTATGATATTCTACTGATGTCATTTTGTTGGACCTTGTCGAAAAAAAATGAAACATACTGTAGACAAAGTCGACAATAACCCCTGGTTGTTCTCTTCTTCCCCTTGTCCTCCAACTAGCGGTGCGATTTATGGGTCTGTGCTCTGGTATCGCCTCGATTTGCTCTCCCTCCATTCTCAGGAGAGTCTCCTGCAGCATGGAGAATATCTCGGAGCAGAGCTCCAGCACACAAGCCTGGCCCTGGCACAGGACTCTTGGAGAACACAGCAAATCCTGCCTCCCAGCTGGGGAGGGGAAGAACTGTGACTTGGAGAGGAGAGGAGGAAGAGGAGGAGGAGGAGGAGGAGGAGGAGAACATCATGCACCAAATCCCAAAATCTCTGTCAGAGTCATGTTTCATATCGTAAATAATATTGAATCACAAATATTTTTCCTTTTGCTCAGAGAGAGAAAAAATGACACACACACACACACACAGTGACACTACCACATCATTCAACCTTCTCTAATGTTTACATTTCCAACTGACTTGGCTGATTTGGCATAGAGGCGCCATAAGAAAAGGAAAGAAGGAGGGAGGGAGAGAGAGAGAGAGAGAGTGTCTGTGTGTGTGTGTGTGTGTGTGTGTGTGTGTGTGTGTGTGTGTGTGTTGGGGGGTAGGGGTGGGAGGATGGGGCGGGACATCACAGTGCCGACTGATGTTTATTTAATTGAATACACCCTTCTCCTGACGGCAAGGCAGATGGACAAAAAGCTTGGATTTGCATTCTTAATCAGAAGCAAGACGTGAGTCCGAATAAACAGTGGGGCGACTGGATGCCGAGGCACACAGAAACACATAACTGGGGAGGATCGGAGGAGGATTCCTGTCGGGGGTGTGTCTGTGTGTGTGTGTGTGTGTGTTGGGGACCGTGTTGCCATTATCACCCCTCCCTCATGTCACTTTACAGCATCTAAACTTGATGTAGTGGCATTTCCACAGTACAGTTACACGGCATCCAACAAGGGACACCGTTGCCATCACACCATCTGACAGATGCTGGCACCCACAAAGCACCCAAAGAACCTTCTGGACTGTCGCCAAAGAGAACACAATGGCTTTAGATTGGAGACAAACAAAAGGCGGAGCGGCGCACCACATCAAATGTGGAGGCATTAAATGAGAATGGCTGCCTCACACATAGCCTCCTAACACCAGCTTTTCCTCAGTGTCATCTTTCATGATTTGTGTTAGCAGCTGGTGTATCTTGCGCTTGTTCTTTTCATCTTTCTTTCTTTCCTCCCCCTCTTCTTACTCTGTCCATTTCTCATTATCCGCTCTGCTTTGTTTTTTTGTTTTTTTTCTCTTTTCAATCGCTCCCTCTCTCCTTATATCCCCTCTATCTCAGGAGCGACTCACAAGCAGGTGAAGTGTATCTGTCAGTCTGTCCAATGTATGAGCGTGTCTGTGTGTGTGTGTTTTATTAGGTGGGTGATGGTATGTGTCTGATGTGTTGATGTGTGTGTGTGTGTGGAATGTCTGCTAGGTTCTGGCGTATGTGTATGAATGTGAGTGTGTGTGCGTGTGTGTGTGTGTGTGCGCGCGCGTGTATGTGTCGCATGTATGTGTCGGGGGGTGTGAATGTGGTTTGTGTTATGTCAGTGTGTTGGTGTGTTTTTATGATGTGTTGTGGACTGTGTGCATGTGTGTGTGTATGTGTGTGTGTGTGTGTGTGTGTGTGTGTGTGTGTGTGTGTGTGTGTGTGTGTATGTGTGTGTGTGTATGTATGTGTGTGTGTGTGATGTGTGGTGGGGGAGGCAGAGTGGGCTGCATTGCTGAGAGAGGGGGAGAGCACAAGGCCAGGTCTCTGAGGGAGCAGTGCTCAGGCCCAGCTCCTGTCCTGCCTGACATTAATTCACAAGAACAGGTGGAGGTCATTGTTCCCTTCCCCTTCTATTCCCCTGGACAACAGAGCAGGCTCAGGATAATGTGCTCTCTCTCCTTTTCTCTCTCTCTCTTTCTCTTTCTTTCTCCCTCTCCTTCCATCTCACTCTTCACTCATTCTGTTTCTGCTTGTCTTCCATTCCCTCCTGTCTTTCTCTTGGTCATTGCTCTTTTTGCCTCTGCCTCTGTCATTCCACACTCTCTCTCTTGGTTTCTCCATTCCAAGACAGAATCATATGTACACACACCTGCACACACAGACACACACACACACGCACGCACGCACGCACACACACACCCAGTGACTGGTGATCAACACTGAGGTTAAATCAAAGAATGACAAATCTGAATCTGATTTAAAATGTAGGTATAGGTTTCGTTGAAATTCAAACATTGAGCTTTTTAAACATATTAAGATACAACCCTGTAACCCTGACACATATTTAACAAGCACACATAGTATCAGTATAGTATCATGCTGGCTTCATGTTTAAAGTTAAGGGTCTATTTGCTTTGAGGGAGTCTGGAGGATTCGGACCCTTATCAAAAAGTTGGTCTAAGTCTAGTTTTAAGGGTGACCATGGGGTCTTGTGTCTGGCTGATACACTCGGAGTTATTTGTATTCTGTTCCGAGGCATTCTGGCCTACCGTGACCTCTCCCCACACTTTTCTCAAGGACAGTCCAATCAGGTCTGGTCCACGTGGAGTCACGTGCCCACCACCTGGGAACCCCGGGTGCTGTGGTGACATCATCAGACATGCAGAGGGTGGACTGAGAGACAGACTGCGGAGGTCACCGAGAGGTGAAATGGAAAAAGCTGAAAAGTCCTCAGAGGGAAATCTCCATCTGGTTTGAGATGGCCAGCAATATGTCCCAAGAACTCAGTGAAGTGACATCTCAGAGGAGAATAACACACTTCTGCTATTCCTCTATAGCTCACTTCACACACAATAACAACTACTCAGATATTATCCTTCCTATTTAAAGCATTAAACAACCGCTATCACCCTCATAGTGATGGCAGTATAGGTTGACAAAGTAACCATTCCGTTCATCTGTCAATCTATCTCTTTTACATGATGTGAGGAGGGACTACAGTACGTCATCATATCCTGTCTCACCTGTCAGTGAGTTGGCCCACCTGAACTGTGCGGGAAGTCATCATCCTTAAAGCCCTGGACTACGAGAGGGATAATGCAAGTCTAATATATGTAGGTGCTAAG
Organism: Tenualosa ilisha; assembly: GCA_015244755.2. NCBI lineage: Eukaryota > Metazoa > Chordata > Actinopteri > Clupeiformes > Clupeidae > Tenualosa > Tenualosa ilisha. The sequence continues at coordinate 602,701 of PYXC01000134.1, read as the reverse complement.
TAAGAGATTCCACGGCGGTTCACGCTGATAGATCATATAGAGCAATGCATTTCAAATGAGGCAAAGCCTCCGCTGACTTTTACACCATCTAAATTTCACGCCTGCCCTGTAAGTCCATTATAGAGTCACATATGGTCCCTCCTCTGAATATTAACACCGAAACTACCCCCACTTCATCCTACAAACCGTCCTCTTAAAGATAACTGCAGAGTATCTGCACCGCACGTTTCAGCAGAATGTGGTGGACTATTACGTGACTCTCTTAAGTTATTCAAAAACAAGAAAAGACCACTTGAATAGAAATTTGTCGATTTGTAAGCCCGAGGTGAGGTCTTTCCTTACACTGACACGGAACACCACGGGTACTGGATATATGTATTTATCTGTGTGTGTGTTTATGTCTGTGTGTGGCAGGCGGTGCATGAGCTTCCCCCTGAGCGCACAGCCGGTCACGGTGGATGTATAGGCCAGAGCAGCAGGGAGGGGTGGAGACCTATAGGTGGTGTGTTAGATCTGCTGGCCCTCCAGAGGGGGCCGACACGCGCTGACACCTCACCCCGCGCACCGGCCTCCCATGCTGGGCAGGCCTCATGCGCAGCAGCTGGGGTGAGGAGCCATGGCCCTGCAGACCCTGGCATCACAGCATGGTGTGGCATGAGACTGTATGTATATGTGTGTGTGTGCGTGTGTGTCTGTGTGTGTGTGTGTGTGTAAGCTTTGTAGCCATGTGTTTGTGTGCTATAAAATATACAGTATCTGGGCATATATGTTGAGCAAGTGAGTGAGTCAGAGACAGACTGAATGAAATATGAGTAGTCTATGATACATAAAGCTGAGTGTGTGTGTGTGTGTGAGTGAGTGTGTGTGTACATGTATGCATATGTGTGTGTGTGTATAGTATATTTATTGTGTGTGTATATGCTGTCTCTTAGCATGCTGTATGTGCCTGTGATTGGTCCGTTTCTTGTGTATATGTGCTTGATGCACCTGTGTGTGTGAGTGTGTGCGTGCGTGTGTGTTTCGGTGTGAGAGGCGAGGCGAGGCGAAGCAAGGCGAGGGGGCAGGGGCATTACTCTGGCTTGACAAGGGTAGATTGGAGGGCTCCAGTGAAAGAGCTCTATTTGCATTTCAAATGTCAGGCGCGCGCGCGAGGCAGACACCTGTTAAAGGGGAGGGGAGGAGCCGCGGAAATCAAAGGTCTGCCCCACGGGGAGAGATGAGTTCACACAGCTCACAGGATACTACTGGCCACAACACACCTCTGGGAAGCTACCGGAAGACACACACACACACACACACACACACACAGCAACAAACATACACATACAGTGCATATACACAGAGAAACATGCACAAACATTGACAAAAACAAGGCACACATACACACATACAGAAACATACACACACTCAGTAAACACTTTTACAAACAAACACACACACAGATGCACTCCGACACAATCAGACACAAACATATAGATGCGCACACAAATATTTGGGGCAAAAGGGAAAGCTTCATCGAATTAGCCTATAAATATTTAATGAAGCCATATCAACATGTTTGCATACCTGTCAGCGTGCAGCTGCACTTTAGTCAGAGTAAATATCACCCCCCCCCCTCCAAAAAAAAGGCACAAAACACACTTGATACAATGCAAAACTATGAATGTGCTCAGAACAGAAACATATTGATTGGATTTGGCTCTGAGCAGAGCCATCATTATTCAGACTTCAAAGCCAGGGGAAGATACAGGTGCTTTATGCTTCATAACTCTCATAACTCTCTCTCTTTCTCTCACTCTCTCTCTCTCTCTCTGTGTGTGTGTGTGTGTGTGTGTGTGTGTGTGTGTGTGTGTGTGCGTGCGTGTGTGTGTGGAACATATAGAGGAATTATCTTGAAGATATAGGAGGGTAAATCAAAGTCAATCAACAGATTGTGTCAGTGTGGAGGAAGAGCAGTGGATTGGGAGGTATTGAGGGAACTGGTTGTTTGTTTACCTTGGAAACACAGCAAACAAACAACCCCTCAACCCCCCCCAAACCCCCACCTTTAAACGATGAAAGCGGAATACTGACAAGGGCAAGGGGGGGTTTGCGAGGTCACAAGGAAAGAAAACAAGGGCAAACCCACAGGCTTGTAGGTTTTGAATGCTACTGCTCAGTCGGATTTGATGCTATGTACTTGGAGTGCATTTTGAAGCTCGCATTGCGATTTCATCGAGTTCAAAAGCAAAGAGCGACGGAGAGGAGAGGAGGGGAGGAGAACGACCAAAAGCCACATTACCTCTGAAACGCCGCCCGCCGCAAAAACTTCAACAATTTGTGTAAGAATGCCAAAAAAAAGAAAGATAGAAAAAAACCCCATCTACTCCAATTGATCTCTGAGCAAACGAGGCCTCGTGCATTGCGGAGCGCGAGCTTTATTAATGGTGTCGACGCGCTGGCAAACATGGTCCACTTTCATCTTCATCAAAGCGCAAGCGGCGTGTTGACAAATACTGGGATTACTATCTTAAAGAAAAAATACTGCCAAGCGCTATTCCGCCGAGCTAGCGTGCCCTTGAGAGGGACGATGGAGCCAGGCAGTGTGTGTGTGTGTGTGTGTATGCATGTGTGTGTGTGTGTGGGGGGGGTGGGTGGAGGGGGGTGGAGGAACCCTGCACCCCCCCCCCCCCCTCCAATGGGCGAACAGCAGCGGCAGCAGGTATTTAAAATGGACTGTTGATAAGACAATTTACCTTAAGGTAGCGGATGGATAGAGAGTAAGAGAGGGAGAGAAAAAGAGGGAGAGAGAGAGAGAAGAAAATAAGGGATATGAGCACCGAGGAAAGAAGAGAAAAAGCAGTAAAGAGGAGAGAAAGACTAAAGAGCAGGAATAAGAAAGAAAAAATTAGATGACAGAAGAAAAAGCAAGATAGTGATGTAGGCACAAGGAGACAGACAGAGAGAGATGGAGAGACAGAGAGAGGGAGAGGGAGGGAAAGACGGGTAAGACAGGCGATGAAAGGTGACTGTTGTGTTTGGTTGGCTCTGGAGGGGATGGGAGGGGGTCTTCCTCTCTCCCCCACCCCCTAATGAGGGTCTTTGGTGTGTGTAGGCCAGTGGGGTGCAGTGGGGTGGCGTGGATGGCTGGGTGGCCTTTGTGTGATAGTGCGTTTCATTCATAATGAGTGGCTCGTGTACACAAATAAATCTCAATGTCAGGAGGCCCCTACTCTCATTACCTCACTCACCTACCCTTGCTGCTCCTCTGCCAGGAAATTAACATGGGAGTGGGGGGGGGGGGGGGGGGGGGAGGGGCACTGCCATGCAAGGAGTCTGTCACACACATGCACACACGCACACATACGCATGCAAACCCACACACACACACACACACATGCGCATACCAACACACACACTACCTCTCTTTCTCCTCATCAGTCCCTAATTTCCCTTTCCTCATTTTCTCACCTGCTTTTGCTCTCGCTCTTTTTTTCTTTAATCTCTTTCCCTCTTTCTCAAATGTTCGCTGCTTTCTTTGCTGCCTCTTTTCCCACTCACACCTCCCACGCTTCTTCCTCAGTCTTGTCTTTCCCTCTCTCCCCCTCCCCCTGACTCTCTCTCTCTCTCTCTCTCTGTGTGTGCTGAGAAAAAAAATACGCAAAAAAGGACAAAACCACAAATGTGGAACTTCAATTAATTTAAAGCCCCAATCAGCAAAGAATAAATCCTTGGCAGATCTAATTACTGAGGCTCTCCGAAGACCCTGGCCGACCAGCCAATCTTCCCTCCTGTTTGAACAGCTTGATGAACTAAGGGACTGATGGATATCAAGTCATTTTGTTTAATTTATAAATGGATTTTCCCCTAATACTTAAATTATCATCAGTACAACACAATGAAAATGGGAACATTTGGAAGGCAAAGTCTATAACAGCCCTGAAAGGAATTCCAATGAGGAATGTCATCTCTTTTCATTTCTCCCTACAATTCCCTCTAATTAAATTCCGGGGGTTGGGAAGCCCGGGTCACTGTAGGAGAGCGGCAAGCCTGCGCTTCCTCCTCATGGGAATTTGGGGGTCCACTGCCGGAGACACTTAACAGGAATATCATGGTTACACACACACACACACACTCTCTCTCTCTCACACACACACACACACACTATTTCTCCCTCTTTCTCCTCTTTCTCCCCTCTCTCTCCTCTGACACACACTACACACATAGAAACAGAATTGGGGTACACAGACTCATGCACTCACATAACTCACACAAGAAGCCCACACAAACACACTGACTAACCTAGAGAGAGTAAATACAGACACACACAAAAACCACACACTTGGAAACACTGGAAAAACATCACCGTACTGGAAGTAGCACTTCTTTAGCCTCCACGAGTCTGAGCTGAGTGCTAATATTTCAGACGAGCGATCGTAAAATAATGTCAACACTAGGGCTTGTGACGCGACAGGAAGCACTGCGAGTTTGCCTGCAATTTCAAAATTGAAGTCTGAACCATCTGTTATGGGGAATCAACCTTTGGCCTCTTAAAAACATCTCTCAGACACTCTCCCTTGGCCGCCAGCGCCCTGCATCTCCACTGGGACATCGGTTTTATTTATACGCGGTGACAGTTGTAATCTTTGGCGGCGACGACTATGCGACGGGATCTCTTGGAAGTATTAAAATGATCCGAGTGCCTCATCACTATGAATGAAGCACTATCTAATAACAAATCCATATTGCTGTTTACGTTTGCTGACAGCTGTATCGTGCACAATCACTCGTTTAAGACCATGTGACAGGGCTGTTTACAAAACGGTGCGGATCAACGGTGGGAGACACTAATAGAATTTCTCACTTTGAGGCATTTTGAAGAATCGTCTTATGAGCTGTGAAATGGAAGTGGCAGCTCACTTGTTCATTGGCAATGCACGAATTAATGAAAAAAATGACATTCCCGATCTTAACAACTGCACATCCGCACTAAAAGCCTGCAAGACTGCACGGGGAAACGAAACGCAACGCTACATGCCATGTTGTCAGTTTACTGACATGACTGAAGTCTTAAGGTCTTGTTTTTCGTTGTTATTAAATCACAGTATTTGCCCACACATAAACATGTCTCCTTATGAGTATATAAAAGCTCCTTTTCTCAATAACATGTGTTTGCAGAGAGGACCTCAACGCTGATATAGTATAGCTGTCATGGTTGTTGTTAGTATACTTGTGTGTTGATGTAAGATTACAAAGACATTCTTCATAAACACGTTCCAATATGACCACACTGGTGATACTGTTCCGAGAGATTCTGAAGCATACTTGGTTTCCACATTTAAGTACTGTATTAGTACACACTGCATACCATTCATAGATCTCTACAATGACTCCCTGCAGTCTTAGTGTTCCGAGAGCTTCTAAAGTGTACTTGTTCTCTACATTTAAGTACTGTATTAGTATACACTGCATACCATTCCTAGATCTTTAGAATGACTCACTGCAGTCTAAGGAGCTTCAAAAGCATCATGGTTATCATGGTTAGTACAATCTGAATCGTATAATGGTGGCAGTTTCTCAACAATGTTTTTGAGACATGTACCAAGGATGAAGGGTACAAATGGGGCCAGTTTTCTATACGTGGATTAAGTCTAACGGCTGGACTACAAGCGAACCTGGATGGCGATTTCTATAGATATGAGAGGGCTTGAGCCTCAGGCAAGGCTTAATCTATGTACAAGTGAGTGGGCTGTGGAGGTGGAGGTTTGGGCCGGCGTCTTACCTGGCTCTGGCGTCTCGGACTGGGAGGAGGAGGAAGCAGAGCTGGCGCCGTCCTCGGCGGTGCCCTGAGAGAGCAGGCCTCGGCCCGGGGGCAGCTTCATGCCCAGCTGCTCGGCCATCTCCACATGGTCGCCCGGGTGAACGTAGTCAAACACACTGCTGCCCGTCAGCTCCACCTATGCAAAACACACACCCAGAGAGAAGAAAGGGATGGTCATGTCAGAATCCAACACACTCACACACACACACACACACACACAAGCACACTCTCGAAAGGCAAGGATTAACCAGCAGGAACACAAAGCCTCACACAGACATATCATCACTTCGAAACAAAGCATTCACACGCTGCACGTAATGACAAGTCCTGGCCTGATAATGCCACTGCCAGCATCAGTGTCAGCAGATAGCCTGGCTGCCTGCTCCGGTTGAGGAGCTGAGGGCACAGCAGGATTTAGCTGAAGCCCTGAGCCTTACCCTGGGGCCCATCAGACTGTGCTCAGAGCCCTGCATGCTGAGTCAGGGGGAGGGCTTGTTTGAGTGTTTGTGAAGAGGTGAAGAAAGCTGCACCAGACACCAGCAACCTCTAGTCTCTACTTACTGGGGAATCAGAATAACCTTAACATCTTAACTTTATATTAATAACCATCATCCCCCACCTCATCACTACCATCATCACCATCATCATTATCATCGTCATCACTTTTTTCAAGAGCAAAGTGAGGCTGTTGTTATCCTAATCATGTCATGTTAACATGTCATGTTCATTGCTATGGTCTTGCAGGCTTCAGAGGAAGAAGTGTGGGCTCAAACAGGAGTTCTTAACAAGGTTTAGCATCACATTGCAGGGGTTTCTCATCCCTGTCTGTTGTGTCTTATATTACCACAAACACATAAACAATCACTGCTCACAGAGTCTGTTCTTTGCTCTCAACTTAATTCAACCTCAATTTCCATAATTCCCCTTTATCAGGGTGGAACGCAATTTCTCCTTCCCTCCGTCTTCACTCGTTTCATTGTCTGTTCCTCCCTCCCTTCATCTCTCCAGAGAACCCAGCTCTCTTTGCGTTTCCACATCCCATCCCATAATGAGTCCCCCCCCCCTCCACCCCCCAAAAAAAAAACCCTGTTCTAATGTTCACTAATAACGTGCATTACTGAAATAAATGTAGAGGCAAATAAATATATAATGTGAATCTAAAGAGGAGGCTTGTTGTACATTTCAATGCGCTCATTTACAAAGGCAGAAAAGGGGATTTGCTCGTGTTAATTTGGGATGACAAGCAAAAACAGCGGGTCGTTAGTGTATCTCTGGTGCGAGCGCAGCCCGTCATCTAGAACATCTCATTGTCTTCTGCTGCAAATTTCCCTTCTGGAATTCCAGGCCTTGCTGTTTTCTGGGTGTCTTTTGGGGATGGAGGTCTGTGGGGATGGGAGGGATTACATGGGAATAATCGCTTTAATGTTGAATCCCCTCAAAGCAATTTAGCTCCTCACTGATGATGGGGCCATGCAGAGACAACGATAAAGGGAGGGGAACAATGGCAACAATATGCACTGGAGTATTCCTCTCACATGTTTTTAAGATGGAGACCTGGAATGCATTAAAATTAATTCGCAGAAGCGAAAATAAGGTCAACCTGGATCCAGCATTCCAACCAACCTCCTTTTAAAACTTGGCAGCGTGTCTTATCGTGGGCAGGTTCGACACAGTTCACAAGCACTGCACAGTGGATCAGCACTTTAAATAAGAAAAGAAAAAAAAAGACTTGGTCCGACATATTCACAAAAGCCAGTCACCAACAAATCTCGTTTTGTCAGTGTGTTTTATGATCGGACAGCTCAAATGAATTCCCATCCTGGTTAATCTGCTCAGCAGGTGAAGCGGGAGTGTTGTGAGTTCCCCGGGTAAGAAATCCCAGCGGTACTTGGAGCAGAGTGCTGCTGGCATGCTGGGTTTAACCAGTGGGTTTAAGGTAAGTTGACTGCACAAATGCAAACCCCTAGCAGGTTTCTCTCATTCACACAAGACCTGCAGTCCCACATACAATATTTTTCTAACTAAAACCATGATGACTTACTCAACAGTGTATCCCTACAATCTACATAAATGGGTCACATTATGCCACCCATTCACCTTTGTCTATATTATTAAATGTTGAGAGTTCCTGTACAAGTTACCCATTTTAAAATTCAAATAGACGCTGTGAAAAAAAAAGAAAAGAAAATGTTGCCATAGGGATAAGTCTAACATTATCACAGTGGGATAGAAGGGAAATCTACAATAAAGTCAGTAAATCCGAAAGACGAAAACAAGCACCTTGCCACCTCCTGGCAAGATTTTATTTTACAAATACACATGCAACATTGTTAGCGTGCCGCAGCTACAAGCTAATTAGGGAGCGGCATGATATAAACATCTTATCCTGAGGCCTCACTACACACTTCAGAGATAAAACTCGCCTCGCACACAGCGCGGTCTGATCCCATGACTGAAGTGGCAAGTCCATACTAAGTGAGGCGCAGTGGGATGAAAGCATCATTTAAACCCATTCACACAGCTTTGCAAGGAATCAGTCGCACCGCGGCCTGACCGCAAATAAGCGCCCAATTATCACATCACATCGAATGCTCTATGGCCACATTTGTGCATCTACATACTTACATATAATTGTCATATTGTACGTTTTTATACTTTCAATATACTATGCAGTATTAACATGAAGCACAACACTGACTGTTATTCCAATAGAAAACAAAGCAATCAAACTGACTCTGGACACTAGAGTGTTACTCATTAGGCAGAAATTATTACTGGGTGACTGCATCACAGAAACAGATATCTGGTCCTTATTTGGCCTTGGAAATAGTCAATAAAAGATTATATGACAGTAGGAGCTTACTGAACACACAGCACCAGCTCACTGCCTATCCTGTAGAGATAAACGACAGATAGGTATTTTCACACACAGACAGGGCCCAGCAATTAATTAGACCATGATTTTAATCTCCTAGGCTGCATAATAGCTCACGACTCCAAATGTCATCCAACAAAACAAGGACCACTGGAGTCCTCCATCTTTTCTGAGCTCTCGCAGTGGGTGAGCTCTTGTGTTTTCGTAGACACTGGGATGAGACAGACTCCTGGAGCGTGTCTCCGTTAGGGTCGAGCCTCTCCATGAGACTGACACCTCTACCGTCTGATAGAGGCACCACTGGGATGGAGGAGGATCCCTGGGAAGAGAGAGGTCATGTATCAGGGGTGGAGTCTGGATCTTCCATCCTCTTACAAATGACTCCATTCCCCCCTCCAAAAAAGAGTCCTACCCCTCACCCCTCCCCTATTTAAAAAAAAAAGAGGAAACAGCACGTTTTACATTTGTATTTAACCTCGAGAGCTATGCACTACCACAGATTAGCAAGAAACACACAGACACAAAGAAAATCCGCCAATTCCAATTGGTAATTGGATTAGACCCCCATCATAATAACAAAACAAGATGACGGTGGACAGCTTGACTGGGCGCCAGCTCTGAATACATTATGCGTCACAAGTGTGTTTTTTCTCCTCCTTATAAAAATCTATTTCCGTGCGGAGATGAAAAACGAGTAAAGCTATCTCTCCTTTGCAGGCTTGAAGGATTGGGGGGGAGGGGGAGTGGGGATGGAAGGTGTGTGTGTGTGTGTGTGTGTGTGTGTGTGTGAAGACATGGGCAATAATGTTACACCAAACCTTTTGTGGTCCCATTATAATTCATGAACACGACACTATGACTATTTTAACTGTATTAGAATGGCGGACCCCCAGTTTTCGACACAAGTGGCTTGACAATCCTCTCCAACTCCACCCCAACCCCCACCGGGCCCACCGCCACCCCCCTCCCATACCCTTACACAACCCCCCTCTCATCTCCACTCTGCACTTAATCTCTCTAAGGCGGCTACTGATGGCTGCAGAAATAACACTGCCACTGATAGCCATTCAGACAGAGGGAAAGAGGAGGAAGACAGGGGAGCATACGTATGAGCACAGAGTGGAGTGGCTACTGTTGTCCGTTACACGAGAGGGTGTGTGTGCATGTGCGAGTGTGTGTGTGTGTGTGTGTGTGTGTTTGCGTGAAGTGTGTGGAGGCAGATTATGCTCTGTGATTGCAGAAAGGACACTTGGATTACGGCAGACGTGCGCGTTTGCATTGTAAATGAGACTCGTCAGGAGCCGGAGCCGATGGGGGCCATCAAGCCCTGCCCTCAGCAACATGCTTATTCTGTAGAAGGTCACTCAATAATATCACCCCTCCACCCTCGTCCACCCTCCCCATGCACCCACCACTCTTATTAAGACTGACTGGCATACATTAATGCGCAGGGCACACCACACCAAGGGACAAAAAAACACCATGGAGGGAAAGAGATGCAGAGAGAGAGAGAGAGAGAGACAGAGAGAAAGGTAATCATGAAAGAAAGGAGGAGATGAAGACTATAAAGGAAGAGAGTGCAGAGACAGGTAGGAAGAGAGAGAGAGAGCTAAAGAAAGGGACTTTAGACTTTTTGATTTAAGGAAGCCAAACCCTTTAATTAGTAGGGCTTTCAAACAGAAATGTCAGCTCAGTCTATTAGCTGTTCAGGGCCCATCAAAGCCATAATCCCCCCACTGTCAAAATCCATCACTTGACGGACAGCTCACTTCCTCTGGCTTTTCAGTTACTTTTTTTTTTTTTTTTTTTTAAATCTGTCCCCTCTTTACCCAAGAACCAAGAGATTCAAGCACACGTGCTATTGCCACTTTATTCCCTCTTCTCCCCAACAACCATCCCATGATCTCCTCTGAATATCAACACCTTCTCCACACACACATACACACACACACACCCACACACACCACTCCACCACCCTCCTCCTGTCAAAAAAGTGTGCCTCTTCATCGGCATTGTCTTCCTCCTGTTTTCCCTACGCCTGCAACCCTCGCTCCATCTCCTCAACCCCCCTCTCCCACCCCTTGTATCAATGCCCTGCGGAGGTCTGTCAAGTGTCACTGCTCCCCGCTCAAAAAGCAATGGGAGTTTGCCAGGGAGCCCCACGCCCCTCATTATGACACAATTACCGGCTGGCATCAAACGCAGGGCGGCGTCTGGGCGCTCACCTCCCGCTCCGCGCCGTTTAACCTGTTTGTAATCGAGCCCGCACAGCCGGGGAAATGCTCGCTGGCCCCCGATGCCAGCGCACAGCCGCAGCAGCGACGACGACGACAAGATGGCACATTTGTGTGTGTGACATGCCTGAAGTGAGAGGTGAAGTGAAGGGGAGGGAGGGAGAGAGAGAGAGAGAGAGAGAGAAAAAAATGAAGGGAAATAAAGAGGAGGCGTACACCTCTGCTTGCAAGCAAAGACTGCTTTGGTCTTTGAGAAGACTGGCAACTCCTCTGTCTCCCTGTTGTAAATGCTCCATGTCTGAATTTAGTGCAATATTAAAAACCACCGCTTCAAATCACATGCATAAATCAACCACAAACCACAAGGTGTTGAAATAGGTAGGTGCGTTTGCAAGTAATAAGCCTAAATCAATAATTGAAAGAAATGAATAATCTTTCATTCAGTTTAAAAAGGCATGGCTGTAATACTTAAACACTCATTTGAGTTCCTTCATTTGAGGAACTCCACACACACACACACACACATACAGAGATGCCGTCCCAGGAGAAAGTGATTACATGAAGGGAATATGAGGGGAGGGAGGATAAATCCCTCTGCACTCTCCTAAAAAATTGGAGTGACTTTGCAAAGTACTAATCAAATAAATTGACGCTGGCTTGAGGGTTCAGAATTAATTACAGCATTTAACATTAGCTAAATGGAATATTATAAGTTTGATAGCACATAATTACTCCTGTATTAAAGATTCATATTACATTGCCTGCAATTGATAACACTTGGCATTATGCTATTCAATTAAGGGGAAAAAAGAATAAAGAAAAAAAAAGAAAAAAAGAAAAACATGCATTTTTTCCCTCTCCCCCATGTATCGCTCTTCTAGAAGGCCCTGTGCTTCTGGTGCCAAACCGTTTCTCTGTAATTAGACTCTTGTTCTGGCAGCAGCTGCTTTCAATGTAGGGGGCTGAGGAAACGCTAATAATAACCCTATAATGCAAAGTAATCGCCTCGCGGTGAATACCTTGTGTTTCGCGATGAATACCCTCTTAAAAATGAGTTCCAGACTTTATTTGAACGGATAATGACGGTGAATTACTTGCGTGCTGCAATGAAATCTCCTCTTACAAGAAGAAAATAAATCAAATAAACCGCAGCATCATCTAAGCACACAGCCTAACCAATGGCAGAGCGGCCTTTTCAAGTCGAAAATTACAATTCATGGTGGACTTCGTCATACAAAAAAAAAGTGGTTGAAAGTGTGTGCACGCGTGTGTGTGTGCATGTGTATGTGAATGTGAATGTGTATCTGTGGCAGGTGTGTGTGTGTGTGTTTGTGTGTGTATGTGCATGTGAATGTGTGTCTGTGGCAGGTGTGTGTGTGTGTGTTTGTGTGTGCGCATAATTTGTATGTACAAAAAAACAGAATCACAACAGTACAAGAAGCTGGCAGGCGGAACAAGACAGGCGAGGAAAATAAAATAAAATAGAATAAAATAAATTCTCTAAAGCAGACACTGGCTTAAAGGAAGCCTGTAATTAGAGGCCAATTTCAGCTGTCGGAGCTGCGGTCAGACCCATGGGAACACCCAGCTACCTGCCTGACCTTGGCAAATGGGAGTCCTTGGTGGAGCCGGTGACCCTTTGAACCTAGCTCACATCCAATCTCCCTCACCGAGAACGGGGGCGACCCGCCTCATGCAAATGGCGTCTCCCCAGCGAGCCGCGGATAAACCGCAGCCTAATTAAATATTTTTTAACGATGTGAGTAATTTTTGCCAAGGGGTGGATTCGGGGGGAAAAATTTAATATGAGATCACAAAAGATGTTTCCAGCGTTGATTTGGTAAATTAATGACTATCTGCCTAACGATAAAAGCACAGAGCCAAGAAAGAGAGCTCTGCAAAAAAAATAAATAAAAAAAAATGCAGTCTCTCTAACTTCATTTGTCTAATAACCAAATGCATTCAGGGACAGAGCGAAAGAGAGGAGGAGGGGAAAAAAGACCTAAAAGGCTTTTGGAAAGTTTCCATGCGCACATACTTCACAGCATGAAGATGACGGATAACCTGCACCAATGCCAAGTCCAGGCAAGAGAAGTAATATTTGTCAGCTAACCGACAAGGGCTTCTAATTTCACAATTCAAACAGACACACACTGTACATGCCAATATGATGCCTCCGCAAAAGTGATGCCCAAGCCCCTGTCTCTCAACATCACTTCACCACCCCACACACACACGCACGCACACACACACACACACACACACACACACACACTCTACACCCCACACCCCAAACCCCATTTCACTTCTCCGTCCCACCCCTCCCTCTCCAAACTGCGTCTGGGTTAAGCCGCCCTCGTTCCTCGTCTATTGCTTTCAGCAGGGCTAGTATCTATCACAATTCCACTATTAACTGGAGAGAGCTTTTTGCCGTCCACTCGAGTGTTACAGCGCTCAGATTACAGTAACCTTTAGCGGGGCTATGACAGTGGCTCACAGATTTACTGGAGAAGCAGTCAGTCCATCCCTTTTCCCTCGCCTTCTCTCTTTCTCTCTCTCTCTCTCTCTCTGGATCTAATACTGCATTGTGCCACTTCTCCAAGGGGCCTTAATCTTCCCCTGCCCAACTAAAGCCTGTCACTTGAAGAAAAATGGAAGACATCAAGGAGGCTGTATAGCCGCACCTTTTAAAGGGTACCTTCTCCCTGATATTAATGTCGGCATGCTTTGTACCCAAGGCTGTGCTTAAATTAGCCATTTTAAAACAAATGATCCCCACAATCTTCAAGAGGTAATCAATCGCACGATCAATTAGATTTGATATGCAGGGGTAACGAAACAGGGGCCATCTCAATGACAGTGTGCTTACTCCAGCTGAGTAAGAACAAATCGTAAAAAAAAACTTCCACAAATGATCAATACATAAAAACGACACGCATAATCAATATTTGCATGCGGCTCATAATGCTTTTAATATTGCAGTAATATTTGCCAGCTAACCGATACCATAATAAAAGGACACTTATTTCTATTTTACCTGTACAGCATGTAGTAAAATCAATGTAGGCACCCATTCAGAACTTAAGTATTATGAATAAGGAAAGCATCAAATACTAAGCTATTAGACTCTCTCTCTCTCTCTCTCTCTCTGTGTGTGTGTGTGTGTGTGTGTGTGTGATAATGTGTTTGTGCATGCTAGTCTGCCTATGTCTAGCCCATGAATGTGCTCAGTATATATTACCATTCTAGAGGGAAAATATCACAAATTCCTGAACAAAATGCTCCTATTTTGACTGAATTGGAGAGACAATAGAGGGACAGCAGCAAAAAAGGAAAAAAAGAGGAGAGGGAGTAGAGGGGGGAAGGGAAAATAACTTTTAACAATTAACTTCGAAGGACAAAAAGGGTGAAATTTCTCCCCGTGCTCTTTCTCTGGCGGCCGCCTGATTTTTATCGAGCTCTCAAAGCCCTCTTAGATCATCTTAATCCACTGTGGCAAAGTAGCTGAATATGAGATTCAGATTGTCTTAGAAACGCTGTGCTACCAATCAGCTTCCTGACACCGCTTTTCTCTTCAACCTTCAGAACTTGTGACAGCAAAGACCAAAAGCCAACTCACAAAGGAGCCGGCGAACGGCAAACTCGGCAAGCCAGGCTGCTTAATCCAGAGAACAAAGATAGCACTTGACACTTCTGAGCAGTTTCAAGTCCAAATATTTTATCAATCACTACATATATATATATATATATATACACACACACACATATATACACACACACACATACACACAAGAAGTACATACAGTAAGTACATAAGTACTTAAGTATATATCCACAACATCAGATACTGCAATGCTGTAGAATAGTATACTTGTACATGGGCTGATGATAGGACTAGCTGATATGTACCCTGTCCAATGGCACTACAGACACACTACAGAATTTCCCCATTCTTCTCAGAAATACTGCAATCATCAGGGTTGCATCATTTCAAGGCAGGGGCTGAATCTGCCGCTGATTCAGATAAAGATCTGATGGGAGATGAAGATAGGTGTGCTTCCGAGCAGGCCGTAAGAATACCGTCTGTGTGTGTGTGTGTGTGTGTGTGTGTGTGTGTGTGTGTATGTGTGTGTGTTTTGTGGATGCTGTCATTCCTGTGGCCCATACAATAGGGATTACAGGGAAGGGATAAAGCTGGGCGATCTCCTCTGAAGCAAGTATTATCACAGCAACAACAGCAGCTTGAAAGGGCTGAGGGTCACCGGTGGCAAAGAGAGCAGAGGAGGGGAGTGTGTGTGTGTGTGTGTGTGTGTGTGTGTGTGTGTGCGCGCGCGTGTGTGTGCGTGTGTGTGCGTGTAAGTGTATGAGAGAGATAGACAGAGGGGAAGAGAGAGAAGGAGATGAAGGAAGAGAGAAGACAATAAAAAGAAAGTGCAAAATAGAGGGCAAGGACGGAGAGAAAGATAAAAAAGAGGAGGAGAGGAGTGAAGCAGAGGGAAAGAGGGGACAGAGGTTGGGGCAGGGTGAAGGAGTAGTAGGAGGGAGGAGTGTGTGTGTGTGCGTGTGTGTGTGCGTTTGTGCGTGTGAAGGGGGTTCACTGGAGAGAGAGAGAGAGAGAGCGAAGGAGCTCTAAAGCACAATTCCCATCACGGCCCCAGCGCTAACCTCCAGCCGAGGCTGGGGCCAAAGCCCCTGGCCGCTGCCCACTGTACGGGCCAGTTACAGATCACTGGCCACTTTGAAAATCACCAAAATGAAAATCAACTGGAGGAGGAGAAATCTGGGGAGCCAATAACCCACTTTCTCCCGCGGTCACATCCCAATGCCTCCTCATGAAGAGGAAGTGTCACAAGGGTCTCCTCTCTCTCACTCTCTCTCTCTGGATGTGAGTGTGTGTGCGTGTGTGTGTGTCTGTGTGTGACAGAATGTGGGGGGTGATCTCAGGACTTGCTGTGTCTTTCTTTAAGCCTTTATGTCCTCCAGGAGAACATTTACCATTGTGATTTTCCATCCTCTACACACACACGGACGCACACACACACGCACACACGCACAAGCACACGCACACTCACACGCACACACACTTTCTCTTTCTCTCTCTCTCTCACACACCAACCCACCCACCCACCCACCCACACACACACACACACACACACACACACACACACACGCACACACACACACGCACACCCCATCCTCCCTTGTCCTCCCCTCTCCAACACGCCTTGGCCCAAATTAAATCACCAACAAAATAAAACAGAGTGCAACACAATGCAATGTTGGCCATTAGTCCACCCTGTAAAAGAGATTAAATGCTCCTGATTCAATGCTCTCCTGCCCTCCTCCCCTTGCTTTCTCTCTCTCTGTTTCTCTCTTTTCCCCCCCTCCTTCAGACTGCACCACATCGCTCTCTGTCTTCTTATTGGAATCACTTATCTATCGGCCTTCTGTGAATCTGAATAACGCTCAGTGCTTCCAAACGTGCGTGCCTTAACCCAAATCAATAAACTCATTTTCTAGTAACAGTTTCATATTAATGGGAGGGGGGCTGGCACAGAATGAGGAATGCACGGCCGGCCGGCCACACTGGATCAGGGGGATGAGGACGGGAGGCACCAGGGGGCCTGCCGTGATCCCTTAATGAAACGACAGTCCCCCCACCTACACACACACACACACTTCTCCTTTGTCTCTTCTTTCTTCCCTCTCTTTCCTCTTCATCTCCACTTGCTGTCTTTCTGACTCCATCTCTCCTTCACTCTACCTCCCTCCCTCCCTCCCTCCCTCTCTCTCTCTCTCTCTCTATCTCCCTCCATCCCCATGTCGTCTGCTCAGTTCTGATGAGTTCTCATGCTGATCAAATAAAAGCAGAAATAGCCTTTTGTAGCTGTGGTCAATTTTCCCCTGCGCACGCTGATAAATCCAGACACTGCACAATCACACGCCATAAATCTATGTCTGTTCCCTGCTGTGGTCCATTGATGAATTATTGAACAGGAGGGAAAGAACACATACATCCACCTCCCCCTGCACAGAATTACAGAATTATTTTCTCTTACATCTGTGTGTGTGTGTGTGTGTGCGCACGTGTGTACCAAAAAGATATTGAACGTGTACATACATTGTATATAGCCTTGTTAGTGTGTATACTGGCATACTCTGTAGGTATAAATACAACTACATGTATAAATTCAACTACAGGTATACACACCAATATAGTACACACATCTGGTACATTTGTATATAAAACAGTATATGTGCGTAATTATGGCCAGATACAGATGGTGTTGATTTGATTCCTTTGAGGGTGGATCTGAAGTGGAGGTACGGAGGAAACATTTGGTCACTTGGTATGCATGAGGTAGCCATTTTGACATGCACCCTTGCACACGCTCTGTAAACAAAATGACATTTTTTTTAACCCCTCATGCCCCTGAAAATATCTCTCAAGGCATCTAGTGGTCATGACACTTTCACATGTTTTCTGTGAGGTGCTGTCCAGTCATAAACATGGTGGAGAGGGGAGGGGGCTGCGGACTGGACTAAATGAATCATGGGATTCCACCGCTGGTTCACTGTGTGTGTGTGTGTGTGTAAGTGAGAGAATGTATGTGTGTGTGTGTGTGTGTGTGTGTCTATGCATTTATGGCTGACTGATGGTGGAAAAGTAAGGCAAGGGTATGGCAGACTGTCACAACCCACCACCTCCATGACACTCCCAGCCTCTTCACTCCTTGTGTCGTTTAATTCGCCGAGACACAAGGGCGGGAGCCCACGTGAGCCTTCTCCGCGTCTCCTCGTCTCGCAGATAACCTCATTTATGAGGACGTGCATAAACGGGCCCGCCTCAGAGACAAAGCGCTCCCCAAGCGCCGTGCCTGTGTGTCCCCATCCACCGGCCCACCCCGGGGAAGAGAGGAGAGAGGAGGAGAGGAGGATGAAGGAGGGATGGGAAGGAGAGGCGGAGGGAGGGATGGATGGATGGATGGATGGAAGGATGAACAAATGAACGAACACCGACCGCGGAAAAGCTAAATGGCATTAATCTGGGATTATCTGCAGAGAGAGGAAATTAAACGCGTGACACCGTTGGCAGACACCTTTCGGCCAGCCCCCGACACCCCCCCCCCGCCCTCCCCCCTTCTTTCTGTCACCAGGAGAATGGACCGAGGGGACGTGTCAATTCCGTTACTGTCATCTTGGCACCCGGCGCAGAGAACACTGAGCATCCAGCCATGCAGTGTCTTATTCACATACATTAACATAGGACTGTTTCTTGTACACTGTGCTGCCTATTTACATATCCATTGCCACAGTGGTGCTGGTGCTGGTTGTTGGTGGGGGAGACATTGAGAAATAAATAAAGAAAGAAGATAACATAAAATAACTGCATGACAAAAGACTGGAATGCATTCACAGTCTTTTACTGTTTATGTGTCTCTATAATTACCAGTAAACATATTCATTTATTCATCCATTCGATCAATTATTTGCCAGGCAGATGGTCTAACCTAGAGCGAGGCAAAGCCCCAGCCATGGCAGACAGAGAGAGGGAGAGAGAGAAAGAGAGAAAGTAAGAGAGAGAGAGAGAGAGAGAGAGAGAGAGAGACTCTCAGGAAGATGGAGCGATCTGTTGCCTAACGGCTAGTGAGATAGGAGCCTTGAGAAAAATGCAGACAAATAAAAGGAAGGAGTTAATGCTGATTTAACCCATAAAATTGAGCAAACAAAAATGTAAACACTAAAGGACTTCTTCAAACATTTAAGAGCCTTTTGTTGAAAAGTAACAAGCCAAAAATGATGTATGCTTTTTGGAAAGCAAATCACCTTCAGCCCAGCATATTTTCTTCCCCATTGAAGGAGGTCACCAGAGGGTTCCACTGAAACTGCACTGTGGTGAGAGTGACTGTACCCCATGACCCCACAACTTGCTGTTAAATATCATAATATGTTTGGTAAACCTCTGCAAATCAGTGTGTCCTGTGTGAGTATGTGTGTGTGTGTGTGTGTGTGTTTGTTTGTTTGTGTGTGTGGCTGCCTCAGTTTAGCTCATTAGGACAATGCTGCATGGTGCATATCCATAATAGAGATCACTGCTCTGACTGCCTGCCTGCCTGTCTGTCTCCGCGCCCTGTCTGGGTTACATCCATCTGTCTGTCTGTCTGAAGTTCTTGCGAGCCTGTCTGTCTGTCTGTCTGTCTCCTACTCTGTCCCCATTCATGTGTATCCATCTGCCTCTCTTTCGCTCTCTCATTCTCTTTCTTTCACTGCCGGCATTCATGCATGTCGGTCTGTCCGTCCGTCTGCCTATAAAGCTGGCAGCCAACAGCCATTACTGGAGTCGTATCCCTGCACTCCACTGGAGCCCGCTAGCCTGTCCTCATCTCACCGCGCTAAATGTGTCCAGAGAGAGAGAGAGAGAGAGAAAGAGAGAGAGAAAGAGAGAGAGAGAGAGAGAAGGACGGAGCCGGGGTGACTGCTGGCGGCAGCCCTCCGCCCCCTCAAACCCCCCCCCACCCACCCACCCACACACACACCCTTCCACCCATCCAGCCACCTCACCACCACCCACCCTCTCTCCTTCCCTCCATCTGATTTATGGCCGGGGAGCGGCTCGGCTCGCGTAAGGACACCTTGAGGGCGGGAGTAATGAAAGATCCCGTCTTACGAGCAGAAGGAGAGAGAAAGATGAAGAGAGGGAGATGGAGGAGGAGGAGAAGAAGAAGGAGGAGGAGGAGGAGGAATAATGGAGGAATAGAGGAGACAGTGGCCATCTAAATCCCCCCCCCACCACCCCAACCCCACCACCACTCATCCATGGTATGCTTCAGGTGGCTGTGATGGCGGGCCCAGGCAGTGGGTGGCTGAGGGAGGACCTGCGGCGGCTGAACTGAATGAAGTATTAGTTGCAATACCTGTAGTAGGCTAACAGAGCAGCGCAGGCTGGAGAACAGGCTTGCCATGCCTGACTGCTACATCACCCAGGCTGGACTAACACAACACATCTGCCCCTGAGCTGGACTGGAAAAGATGTCTACGGATGTCCAATTACACACACACACACACACACACACAAGGGCTGCAAGTGATGGGTCAAGCATAATAGGATACATATGTCTTTCTCTCTCTCATTCTCACTCTCTGTAAGATGCATTGCCAAACCAAAATAGAAAAAACAGCAAAATTAGAGATAGAAGAAAGAGGAGGATTAGCTAAACACTGGCCAGGTTGCTTTTGAAAGTTAAACAGCAAGCGCCCCCCTCGACTCTCCCTCATAGTAGCACACTTGAGCAGACTCAGGTCAGAAACGACCACCAGGCGTCCTAATCAAACTGCAGGGAGGTGGATGTCTGCAGTGCAACAATCAGAGCAGAACCCCAGTGGAACCAGAGCAGAGTGAGACAGACTTCACACATACACGCACATGCACACACAAACACGCACATGCACGCACACACACACACACGCTCGCGCGCGCACACGCGCACACACACACACAGAGCTTCCTGCTGAGCAGCCTCGGTAGGACACACATAATTTATCACACACACGCACACACACACAACGCTCATCATCTTCATCACCACTGTGACCCTCTTTCAAACCCCCAAAACGAATCAATCGGCAATACAGAACGAAATCTGTCACAAGGCTCTCTCTGCATCCCTCAGCTCTGACTGTCTGTGGTGTGTTTAAAGGATGTGGTAAGCCTCTGGAAAAACGGAACACGTCTTAATCACCTAATGTGAAAACAGTGCCCTAAATGTGACTTAAGTTTTTCGGTTAAGATTTTGTCTGAATTGAGTAGAAGAGTCACTAATCAAATAAAATCTTTTTATTCCCCCGTCTCTATTTCAGACAGATTTTTCACAGGCGATGGTTTATGACTAGAGAGGGTCTGTCTTAGCCAAATCATGCAAAATCTCTATTTTGGAGTGGAATTGCAATGCCATGTCTGTAATTTAGACGGATTCTACAGAGGCAGTGGTTCAAATTACAGCCACATGAAAGTTATCACACACGGGAGAGAGTGAGACCTCTTCTCTTCATGGCCTTCCTTCCTCGCGGTCGCACTGAATCATTTTCGGCTGTCAGAAAGCGTCTGTGTGTGTGTGTGTGTGTGTGTGTGTGTGTGGTGTGTGTGTGTGTGTAGATGCGTTCAAGTGAACCTCTCTCTGTATATGTGTGTGTGTGTGTGTGTGTGTGTGTGTGTGTGTGGGCGCGTGTGAGACAGCGGGAACAGCTTCATTTCTACAGGCGAGGAATAAACACAGACATCGCTGTCGAAGGACGGGCAAGGAGCCAGGGCTCCCGCTGGATACGGAAGCCTGAATCCAAAATGCTCTCTCTCTCTCTCTCTCTTTCCCTCTCTCTCCTTCACTCTTTTCTTTCATGAGTGTGGGATCGATGGAGCCTCCAGTGGGGGAGGCAGAGCGTTGATCTTCATACTGTTCATTAAGCTCTCTCGCTTTCTCTGTCCCACCACACATAGCTCGTTGCTAGCCGCTAACGCCCTCTCATGGCTCCCAGCAACCCTGTGGTCTGGCTACATCAGCCTCATGCCACCACTGGGTTCAAACACCCAACACTCAACATACACACTCATAAAATATGCAGACGTCTACATACACATACAGTATATGTACACCATTTACTGATAACCACATATTTTAATTTACGATACATACGGATTTCTAGACATACACATACATGCACTGATGCTATGCTCCAGTATCTATAGACAGATACTGTGTCTATGAATAACCTGTCTGGACACACACACACACGCACAGACTCCCTTGTCACTTAGTGTGAGGTGGCCTGGCTGCCACGAGCAGCAGGGCTGGTGAACTGGACTGGGGGACTGAGTGGACGGCTTAAAAGAGCCCTAAACACAAGGGTAATGAAGGCCTCTCTGCCTCGATCTTTCTGGAGCTCTAGGGGATTCCTCCAGGCCCCCTCAGGTTACCCCTCCTCCTCCTCCCTCCACCACCACTGGCGGTGGGGGTGTCTGGGGGCGGGGGGGGGTTTGCTGCTGGTCGGTTGTTACGCCGGCATGCCTAATCGGCCTCTGTGCCCGGCCCTGAATAAGCAGGAGCTCGCCCAGGGGAGGGTTGAGCCCACAGCCCACCCCACACACACCTCCCAGGTCCTCCTGCAGTGGGAATATTTTTCCCGCCTCGCACATTTCGCTCTGAATGCAAGCCCTCTGAAAGACGAGCAAAAGGGACTGAGAGTAAGAGAAAGAAAGGGGGGAAGAGAGAGAGAGAGTGAGACAGAGCTGGGTTTGGGAGATTAGTACCAGACAGGAGACGTGGAAAAATATTTTGATAAAATAATAAAAAGAGGGGTGGGAGGTAGGGGAGACTGATACCTGGTGATAAGCCAGCAAGTGGAAGCCTTAAGCGGCTATCTGAAACAGCCGCCCCTCCTGCATTTGTATTCACAGTAAACGCTCCTTGTTTGATGGTGAAAGCGCATTCAGGAGTATTCATCTTCAAGGTGAAAACATACGGCTATCCAAACTCCAATCACAAGCCGAGGTGTCACTTTGGGACAGCGGTTTTCTCTGACTCCCCCAGCATAATTATGATATGCGCCACGACGGGACTTTGAGACGTACGCTTAAGAAACGTCTAAATATGCACAGCTGATGCATCACCGCTGAAAGCTGTTCCTGTGCAGCCTATTGGACTACGAGCAGCTCACAAATAAAAGTCGACACAGACCCCAGAGAGGAGAGGATTTCATGGCCACTAGAAATGACTACATAATAATAACAATAAATAATATGCGATTGATCTTCTGTGAGCCGCCTCTCACTTGTAAATGGGGGATTTGCGTCGCCTCTGCGTCAAGTCATTCACTGAGCCACAACATCAGAAAGAACGGATATAATCACTGACAAAGGGATTCGCCAGCTCAAAGAGATGGAAAGAAAGGAGGCTCAAAGAGATGGAAAGAAAAGAGGGGAAAGGAGAGAGAGAGAGAGAGAGAGATGAGAGAGTGGATGGAAAGAGAGAGAGAGAGAGGATGGAAAGAAAGTGAAAAAGAAAGAGAGAAAGAGAGAGAGATTAGCTCACGGAGCTAACAACAGAGTGCTGTGTCTCCAGCAGACTACTGTGAGACACAGGCAGACTCCATGCAGCAGCAGTGTAAACAGCAGATTTATCCAAGTTTTTTTTATTTATTTATTTATCTCAGCTGCCTCACTGCTAGGCATCTGACGGAGCCTCTGCTATCAGCAATGGTGCATGTACAGGTACAGGGGACTGTGGTTTTAGCTACATGTCAACTTCAAGTCAGTAGTTCTGATGTGGATTTCAGTACAACCACATGCATTGGCCTTGGCTCTGACACTGCTACCTTTTCAGTCGTGAAGCTTTTAGCATTAGTGCTAGTAACCAGTGTTGTTAAGCTTTTAGCAGTACTTTTCAGAAGCTATTAGATACACAAACACACACACTTGCACTCCAGCATAGCAGGTGTGGAGGCCTGGGTTGTGGACGCTACAGAGGGCCCCCCTGACAGGTGTGGACCATGTATAAGCTCATGTGGAGTCCATAACTACTGATCAATTAAAATAAACAACAAGTGGTTGAGGGGGGGTGCGCTCTGAAAACGTTGCCCCGGGCATCAAGAATCCATTTCTATCGACAAGAGCAGCGAGGGTTCTGCGGCATTACGGGAGCCGGTGGGATCAGCAGACCTTTTCCGAGGCTGTCATAAATCAGCGCGGAAAACAAGGGGGGGCTCAGCGCGTGGACAGCCTTGCTGCAGGAAGACACGTGAAAGATAAATGCCTCCCGCGCTCCCGGATCAATTGGCAAGTTTAAAAGTGGAGGGGTGGAAAAGATAAAGGATGCACGCTTGGGGGTGTCACTGTTGCAATCCCAACCTGGAGGAAACACCCTCTCCTCAACACCACCCCCCTCCAACCCACACTCCATCCTCCTCTCAGCCGCGATGTCAAACTTGTCGGCTTTTGAAAGCTCAGGTGGACGGAGTGCAGCTTTGGTGCTTTGGGAATGAAACAAGCCAAGAAAGAAGAGTATCCCTTAAGCCGACATTCTTTCACCACTGCACTGGGCCTGTCCACTGATTGACTGACTGACTGACTGAGGAAGTGAGTAGCAAAAAAACTGCTAGTATATATATATATATATATATATATGTGATATATGTGTATATACTGAGAGAGAGAGAGAGAGAGAAAGAGAAAGAGAGAGAGAGAGAGGAGGATAACGAGAGAAGAAGAAGAGAGAGTGTTTTGGGCAGAGAGATCTTCCCAGACAAATCGTCCCACCGCTGGCTGCATTTACAGTTCAGCTCTACAGGCGAACAGGTAATATCTCCCTGGCCATGCCTATCCAATAAAATTACATGCCAAGGAGATCAGATTTCCCATGATATAATCTGCAAATGTAATGAATGTAAGAGCTCCTCATCTGATAGGAGCTGAGCAGCAACACACTAACAAAATTTATTACCGACGAGCCTCTCTGTGATAGTGCCCCACTCAGTGGTAGCTGGAGAGTGGGGTGGGGGCCCTGTACCACTTTCATTTTTCCTCCCTACCTCTCTCTCTCTCTCTCTCTCTCTCTTTCTCCACTCCCCCTCTTCAGGAAATGAGTGCCGGGGAGCATCGAGTTCCTATCAAGCGGCAGCAGTCGATGGAAACCTCCTTGATGTGGCACTTGCACCCGGCGCAAGGTGCACAGGAACACAAAATCATGCGATTAGGATCATGTTGCTGTAAATTTTAAAGCAATTGCTTCGCAAGGGGTGTGAGGGAGAGGGTATTTTGGTGGTGTGAGTGTGTGTGTGTGTGTGTGTTTGTGTGTGTGTGTGTGTGTGGGTGGGGTGTGTGTGGGGGGGGGGGGGTAGCCTGCTGGCTGTCAGATGAATGTGTCTGTCAGGGCTGAAGGGCTGTCTGGTGCTTCTCTCCTCTTCCGTAAGCAGAATTTACAGCCTGGGCCGAGAGTCGGGGGGCTTACGAGGGCCAGACAAGAGCGACGAGAAGGAGAGGTAGAGAGAGGAGAGGTGGGGTGTGGGGTGGGTTTGGAGCTTAGGGTCGGTAAGACTCGCAGCCGCAGACAAAGACCTGCTGCAACCTTGGACGGGTGAGGCTCACTCGCCGGCTTTGCATGTTGTGTCAGACCACTCCATTTTTAATGCCCCTGCATGGCAGACAAGGAGAGAAGCAATGGAGCTGTGGTCAAAACAAACATGTTTAGTACCTCTGCCCAAAGGAGGTTGTGCTTTTTTTACCCCCAATGCAGTTTGTTTGTTTGTCTCAGTGAGGGATTATGCAAAAAGTACTAGACGCTTTTTTTTTTTGTGAAACTCAGTGAGAGTGCAGCAGATGCCAAGGAAGAAGCCATAAAATTCTGCGGGGCTGCCACTCTCTCTGTGTGTGTGTGTGTGTGTGTGTGTGTGTGTGTGTGTGTGTGTGTGAGTGTGGGGGGGATTCAGTTTCACCTCCCCCACTCCTGTGAGATACAGCAGCTGGCCTTGGTTGGAGGTCTGCACTTCCAGAATGCTCTTTTCAGTGTTGTCTTTGCTCATGCAGTTTGCATAGTGGTAGATTATATGTGCTGAGGACAGCCTGTAATGTGAATTGTGATCTATTAAGCCAACATTCATGGCTATTTGTCAGATATTTTATGTTTCTAGACGGACAAACATTTTAGTGAAATAATCTAATAATTTTTCAAATTAATTGGGTTATGATATCAGCAGCAGGGCGATAATATTTCTTCACTGGCCAGCTCACCCACTATCTGGTAATTCAACACAGCGTTCAACATGACGTCACCTAAGATCAAGTGTTCTACAAGTGCACTAAAAATCAATGAACCTGTACAGAGTGAAAAAAATCTCGGCAGAGACGGAGGACTAATATAGAGTTTAGGGCTTTCTATCCTCGCTCACTAAAAGCACAGGCATTTTTCTCTAAGTCCAAGTCTAGAGCTAGATTGTCAAAATGAGCTTCACAGAACAAATTTGGCTTCTTGTGATTCAGACTCTTGATTCATTGCTGCACGCTAGAAAAAAACCATCAAAATGAGAGAAAGAGAGCAAGACATGGAGGGAGGGAGGAACGGGAGAGAGAGAGTGAGAAAGAGAGAGAAAAGGGGGTGAAAGAAAGAGAGAGAGAGAGGGAGAGAGAGAGAAAGACATCAAAATCTGCTTCAAGCAGCATAACATCAGTAGATGCTGCCAACCTCAGATTTGAGTCGCATCTTCTTTCCCCCCTGGAACAAATCGGGCATGGCAAAACATTAGATTACATATTTCTCAGCAAATCCCACCAGGAGATAAAACAACAACTTCAATCAGCTCAGAGCAGCTGTCGGGATGCCTACTGTATATACAGTGATCTCTTATTGACACATTCCCAAAGGACAACAAATGGACTCAGGCGCATTGTGTTCAAATGATGCAGCCATTTAAGAGACCAATGAACTCTTCCCCCTGCAAACTGCTGTCGTCCCCCCATGATGCCACAAGAGATGCCTATCAACATCTGGAGCTAGATGCTGAGAATGACTCTCATTTTAGGGAAAGGCGTTCTAATTATCAAGCTAAATGTATTGCTTCCAAGCTATTTCCAGTGGCTTCCATTGTATTTAGCAACAAGGCACTGGTACGACTTTGAGAAGCAGTCCCCACATTGGCCCTCCACTACCCGACAGTGTAATTTAGAATCATTCCTTATTGAACTAGTGTATATATATAGCGTATAAGAATATGTATTACAGAATTGCAACACTGTCTGCAGCAATTAATTACGCATTAAAGCAGGAAAGCACAGATTCCCAGTAACCTAAATCAAAACCTCAACAACTTAATTCACAAAATCCTAAATAAAACTGTCTACTATTGCATTAGCTCAACAGTGATTTCTGCAATGTACTGTAGTGTGTGTGTGCGTGTTAGAGAGAGTGTTTTTTCTGGCCAGGTGACAAACTAGCAGCAGGGCCCCTGCCAGAGACGAGTGGGGTGTTTTATATTCCAAATAGTGAGTCATTTGCCTCTGGGTTTTGCCTTCCCCCACAAGCCTGGATGTGTGTCAGAAGCCCAATGGCCTTTCAAGTCGGATACCACAATATTACCCTCAAAGGAAAGCTAAACTTTCCCAGCACCACGAGTAATCCAGCTTTCATTACACGGACAGTTGGAATTTCACTCAAGCTGACAGGTGAGCATGGAGACACCCAAGCCTTTGAGGTAGCTGCTTTTCCCCTTGTTTTGCCTTCATTTGAATGGGAGACGGTATGGGCAAAGGGAGGCTTTGGCCTTGAACGTGAGAGACCGAGAGGCATTGCTGCATGGGAATGGAGGACTCCATGTTCATGTTACCCCTCTGTCTACGTGTCTCTCTTTACACACTCCACCACTTGATGCTGAGTGCCTCCAACAGGACCTGCTGACGCTGGAGTACCAGACCCACCCCCGTCAGAGAAGCGTTCAAACTAGTCGCTCCTGACAACTTAAACGAGATATCTGTCAACTTGAGCAGGAACTCAAAAGGGAACTCGGCTGGGGGAGAAAATAAGCGCCAGAAATAACTTCAGACAATTCCTGGAGACGTGACGGTGGGGGGGTAGGGGGGAGCATCGGCACCATCCCGCTGGCTCCGAGGTGTGAGGAATCGATTCATCCCACCAGGATGAGAGGCTGCGCTGCTCTTAAAACAGAAGATGAGGTCAAACCTTCCTGGCGACCTCAGAAAAAGACACTTCGCACAAAGCACGGTAGACGTCCCCAACTTCAGGGACCGAGAGGGAAACTCATCCTCGTGGAGAAATGCAGGTTTGAAAGGATGAAGCAAAAACCTGCCCAAAGTGTGCAGAACATCTCTTCATCACGACCTTTGCATGAGAGCAAATGAGCGTCAACACAGATTTAATGAAAGCTATCTTATTTGCAGGAGGATGACAAGTTTGTATAACTGAAGTTAACCCAAATATGAACACCCACCCACCCACACACACACACACACACACACACACACCTTGTTCTGTTTGTGCACTTCAGTCATTAACCTTTTGTGAAGACAAATAAATCCATACCTCTTAATGCCGCAAAGCCACTGATATTCTCTCTGGAGTTTTTTTTTTCTTTAAATATCAAGCATGATAACAGTCATTCTGATTCCTCCATTTTGTCTGTGTACGTCTGTTCATGACTGTATTAGCTTTTGTGGGTGTGTGCTTATGTGCTCATGCAGCGAGTCGATAGAGAGGGGGAAAGAGAGAAAGAGAGAGGGAAAGAGAGAAAGAGTGAGAGATAGAGAAGGAGGGAGCAACAGAGAGACAGAGAGGGTGCGCAAGGGGGATTGGATTTGTTTGAGTTCCTAATGGCTGCTTGCAGATCCTCCAGCTTTGTGTGACAGATTCTCATTCATCATGCATTGGGAGGGGGGAGGGGGGGGGTTGGAGGGATAGAGGGGATGAGGGAGTGTGTGTGTGCCGGGTGGGGGGGGGGGGGTCTCTGTAAAGCGTCTCCCTGCTCCTTCAGGTGAGGAGAATGTGGAGGAGGAGGAGGAGGAGGAGGAGGCTGTTGACGATTCCCTCCAAACTTGTGACAGGCTCCAGCAGGGGCCGGCGGGCTGGTGAAGGTGCAGTGAGATGCGGTGCGGTGCTGTGGTGTGGCGGTGGTGTGCTGTGCTCCGCTATGCTGCGGCGGGGCGGTGTGGTGTGGTGCTGTGTGGTGCGGTGCGGTGTGATGTGGCGCTCGCAGGCTCCGCGTGATTAATGCTACTGAAGATAATATTATTGGCACAGCTGGCTGAGCCTGACAAGAAATTCCTCACTCACGCGCCGCCTCGCTTCCCTGTGCGCTCGCCCGAGCGCTTCGCCCGGTCGCCTACGACCACATCACCCCCCCAGCCCCCACCACCACCACCACACACACACCCCACCCCCAACCCCACCCTCACCCCCTTACCCAACTCATCACCCCCACCTCCCCACCCCTACCAGAAGCACAGCTCTCCCCCCTCAGCTCCATTTTTAGGGGTGGTGACAGAAGATTTGCGCAGGACAAACTAGCTTGTCACCAAAGGACAAGCCAGCCAGCTGTTAAGGTATTGGAGGAACATGACAGATCACTCTGTTTTACCTCCGATTAATTCGCTTATTAAAGGGCCAGGTCTCAAATCAGCTGTCACTGTCAAATCAGTTGTCACCACAAGGAAAATGTGTCATGTTCCACCTCCTCCGCTGACATCACACGTTAAAAAAGCCTGTATGTGTGTGTGTGTGTGTGTGTGTGTGTGTGTGCGTGCAGGCTTGCGCACTGCCACTATACTCAAAAACACACATGCATGAAGAGTGCTATATATGCACAATTAAGAGCATAATCCATAATCCATATTCTTTAAACATTGACTTACATATATCCACAACACATACATATACGCATAACACAAACACATACCTACATATTTTCGCAAACACACACATGAACACACACACACACACACACACAAGCACACACACCTCTCCTCAATTGCCTTCTCCCAGTTCATCCCTCCCACCTGCTGTCAATTCAGTGTATGTAAATCACCCAGATGGGCCCGGAGACTGGGCAAGGCTTGAGAGCATTCCAACCTCCGGCAGCAAATGGAGATTTAAAGTGCCCAGGGTGCCAACCACGCCGCACACAATAGCCATAGGAACTTACCGGCAAGCGCAGCCGCGCCATCGATCCCAGCTCCTTTTGTTGATGTTAAAGGAGTTATCTGCTTGCATGCAACATCATTTCAAAAGGGAGAGCAGTGAAGCTGAATGGAGAAGACTGAGAAGAGCTTGTGTTGGTGGCTTATAGGTTTACAAGTATATGTGGACATGGGAGTCATTACTTTGTTTTGTGTGTGTGTGTCTGAATGCATACTGTGTGTATGCATTTGGTGGCCTGCTCTTGTGTGTGTATATTTTTGTGAGTGCTTGTCATATACAGGTGTGTGCTTGAGTGTATGTCACTGGACAGGATTGTGTGTGTGTGTGTGTGTATGTATGTGTGTGTGTTTATCTCATTAGATGTGTGTGTTCATAATCAAGTGTCTGGTGAAAAGGCAGGAGGTAAATTTGCCACCCAGGGCCCGAGAAGCATGAAAAAACACGTCTAATGTGTGACTGCTGCTTCTGTGTTGCTGCATGCAATCCTGATTAGGGAGGAGACAGACAGGGAATAACTTGGCGCACACACACACACACACACACACACACAAAAGAAAACAAATACACACAAACAATCACATATCACACAAATCACACAGTAAAACAAAGCATTAAGGAGTTACTGGATATTTCGTTCCTAGCAGTGTAGATGTTGGTTTATACGGAGCTTCACAACTCAGACTAATCCATTAATGTCCCAGGTCATTACATTTATACAAATCAGACAAACTATAAATGCACATAAACAGCTATGCTTCTGAACACTCGTATTGGACAGCTTTCAGGAGCCATGCAATCGGATACTATTACGACTCCATCTGTGACCCTCTCAGTGTTTGTTTTTTTATTGGCCTGTGCCATTAACGTTTGTCATCATTTGAGACAGACATAAAATCTACTTGTGTCTGACACAGGACATTCACTTAAATTTACAGTAACAGGAGCCATGTATGTTTCAGGGCTTTTAATTTCATTATAAGATACTGTAAGATTCTGTAAAATGGACACGTTTTGTTCCTCCCCTACCTTTAAAGAGCCCCTTTTATTCACAATCAATCAGTGGATTTGAACCTAACGGGAGTCTTACCTGCTTCTGACAGCCAATCAAAAACGCCTTTTCACTCTTTAGGTTAGATTCTTTCTCGTCATTGTATAACATACAGCGAAATTTAGTGCACTGAAGAACAGGGTTTCATTTAAAGCGATATTGATAAGACATAGATGATAGAAACAGCGTACTGAGCCGCTGCCTCTACAGGTGCCGCCATCTGCCTCCAACGCTTCCCTGCGCTTCTCCAGAAGCCGACCCACACCTTTAACCCAGAGCAGCGCTGCCGTCTCCCCCCACCAATCACGCCAATGACGTCAGCAGGAGCGCTAATGAAGCGCACACACACACACACACACACACACACACACACACACACACACACAGAATTCCCACATTAATCTGTGAAAGTGACTGACACTATGTCAAGAGACAGCTCTCTTTGCTACCGCAGTGACCCCAAAGCAGCCGTAACTAAACACACACACACACACACACACACACACACACACACACACACCCTACTCCCTAACTGAGGGAGAACGACCTGATGTTGCAGTCATGATCTGGGCACATCCCCAACTCACCCCACTCCTCACTCCACCCGATCCTACCCCACCCTACCCCTCTGCGCTCTCTCTCTCTCTCTCTCACACACACACACACACACACACTCACTCACTCTCTCTCACCAACCCCAAAGCGCGTTGTAATACAAATCTTTATTTGGTCTTGTGATACTGACAGGTCAATTGAACAGAATGAGTCTAGTTTATGATGCAGTTGTCAGAGCCGCTTAGGCCGGGAGTCTGTTTATCTGACTGGCCGAGACATTCCAACAATCTTTCTTGCGGACCCGCGCCACCTCGGGGTTAATTACTTCACCAATTTGAGTAAATGGTGTGCCATAGCCCCATCTGTCTCCATTAGTCCCCCACTATTTCTCAATTTACGATGACTGGGGTCAAGGCGCCGGGTGCAAAAGGGAAGTAATAAAGCATGAGATTTTATGTTTACACAAATGTGGGAGTCGCCGGCATAAATAACGCAGATGTATCGTCCGGAATGGCGTCGCGCGAGCGTTTCGTAATAACGTGACTCCTTAAAAGCCACTCCGCCTCGTGTAAGTGCGTGTGGGGTTGTTTGTGTATGTGCGTGTGTGTGTTTTCTTGTGCTTTATTCCCCTGTCGTTCTCTTTTTCTGAAAACCCCTCTGTACTTGCTGTCCATGTGAGGGAGCAAGGGAAGGAAGCAGCACTAGAGGCTAACATAGCTTAGAGGGCTAAGAGATAGCAGGCGTGGGGCCCTGCTTCTCCGCACCCGGCTGGATTTACATGGCCGGAGCGCTGAGGCTTTTCGTGATCTTGAGCACGGATGAGAAGGGAGAGAGGGGCAGGATGGGGGGGGGGGGCACCCTGAGTTACTCACCCCAGTTTAGTGCTGTTGCTTTAGGGGATGCAGCCTTTCTGCTATGCAGGTCAAAAACAGTCCATAAATATCCAAACAAAAAAGAAACAATAAAACTCTACTGAAACTTTATAGATTTACACACTGTGTACAGTACAGGATGCAAGATGCAGTGCATGATATCACAGTTTTTGTACATTTTGACATTTCAGAAATATGACCAACGTGATCAAAGTTCTTTTATCCAAGCAAAAGTCTCTGTGTTCCTTCTCCGTCCATAACGCCAGAGAGGACGTTTGTTTTTGTGTGTGTTTTGTATGTCTGTGAGTGTGAGTGTGTGTGTGAGTGTGTGTTTGTGTGTGTGTGTGTGTGTGTGTATTGGGGGATGGGGGTAAGGGCAATTAATTTCATAGCAAGGCAAATTCTGCCTGTGGTTTGGGCTCTGTTGGATTATTAGTCCAGGCCTGCCAGCCTCTGCAGACTCCCTGAGGATCCATACACCACACAGTTAAAGATGACCTTGCCAAGTACACTAAACCGCTAACTTTATGTTTCTCTCTGCTACTCCATTGCACACATGCTTCAAAAACATGCATACACACACACACACACACACACACACACACGCACATATCCCTGGAACAAAAGAGTGAATTTTATTTGTACTGAAACTGTTATAAAGACAGAGTGGGAAGTAAAAAGACATTTGAAAGAGAACAGCGAAGAAGGGAAAAGACACACACACACACACACGCTCCCACGCACACACCCCATCCTCCGCTTCATATTGTCCCAGATTTGGAGGTTGTTGAGATATTTTTTAACCCCCTTCTCCGCTCTCGTTCTCTCTCTCTCTCCTGGTGCACAGTATCGTTGTGAGGGAGTTGTGCGGTACTCTGGGCTGGAAGATGCTGGCGTGTGTGTAAACAACAAAGCAGCTGTCATTTAATCAGCTCCTCTTTAAAGAGCGAGGGAAGAGGAGAGGAGCCGGAGAAGAGAGGTGGGACTCTCTTGCTCTCTTCTCCTCTCCCTGCTTCTCTTTCTCAAGGACGACGGCAAACTTCAAGCCCCCCCCGCGCCGTCCCCTTCCGTACAAACAACCCGTCAAGAGTGGAGATGGACGACTTCAGTCTTGCGCTTTCTCACCCTCTTGCCTCCTCGCACACAAACACCTTCCGTGTCGCTTTTTTTTTTTTTTTTCCCAACCTCTCTCCGCAAACACGGCTTTTAGAAAACTTTTGTCGAAGATTACACATTCAAAACCGAGGAGCGTCACACGTCTTTACACACCACCAGCTTGATCTCGTGATACATCGACGACCGTTTCCGTCTTTCGTTTTCGAGCAAAAGGCGACGCAGATGCCTCACCCCCCTCCTTTAGGGCGCTTTCCTAATACAACGCAAAGCTATAATGAAGAGCAGCAGAGAGAGGGCTATGGCGGGGTGGGGATGGAGGGTGGGGGGGGGAGAGTGCTGGCGGGTTCGGGAAAGCTTCTGGAGTGCCTACAACGGTATCGGAAATTACTATTTGTTTTCAATTTAAGATCATACAGATTCGGTGGCAGCGCAGAGAGAGGGCAAGGAGTTGATTATTTACGCAGACGCGCCGGCTGACGTTTTCCCCGCCGTGCAGACAGACCATTAGTCTCCCCGTCTGGCACGCGGTAACCTGCCGGCGACTGGAGAAGTGATGAACTGGGGTGGGGCGCGCAGGGGCGGGGAGGAGAGGGGGGGTGAGAAAAGATAAGAAAATAAAATCATCCTTAATTTCTCCGGCAGCCTTTGTGTAAACTAATATTTTTTCCACTCCGCCGACTCTTGATATGTTTGGTGCGGTGGTTGCCAGACGCGAAGCCCTGTGAAAGACGATCTCGCCTCCTCAACACACACCAACCCACCCACCCACACACACACACACACACACACACAAACCCTTCCCCTCCATCCCCGCAGAACATCCTGAGAATGCAATGAGCTGATCAGTGTGCCGCGTTACCCCCTCGAGTCAGAAGCCGGGACTGACTGTGTGCTGCTGGCGCTGTCGGTTAGGCCACTTAGTTCTGTCACCGCGATAAATGAAAGAAGCCTCGCGAAAATGGAGACAAGAAAAACAAAACCTCTCCTTTGATCTCCTCAGGCTCCTGACGTCCTTGACCTCACCCATTTAACAACAACAACAACAACAACAACAACAACAGTAACAGCAGAAGAGACAAAAAAAGAAAAAGAAGAAAGAATAATGAAAGGAAAGAAAAGAAAAGAACAGGAATGGCACCACAAAAAAAAAAAAAAAAATCAAAGCAATCATGATTCTCTAACATCTTTATCGCACCTGAAACTATCCGTGAGAAATGCCTCAGGAACCTTTGTTTTTCCCTGAGCCTGACTGAGTGCCGATGGGATGTGGCTACATTAATGAATCTCCCGATACCTCGTCCCAGGCCACCCTCTTTTCATTCCAAAACAAGTGAAGTAGCCAGCCCCAGGACTGTAAACTCCCGCCTTTTTTCTCTTTTTTCCCCTCCCCTGTAGAAAATCATACAGTTGTGGGTAATGGCCTGTTTGCATTCAGGGGCAGGAAGGCAATTACTTAGCGGCTCATTAAGGTGGCAAATTCGTTAATGCACTGCTAAACACGCCCTAACGAACTGCCGATTTATGTTAATCTCAATACAGCTGTTTCTTTAGCAGGATAAATGCGTTTGTCCAGGGTGAAATTGGTGAAATTGGGTTTTTGGGGGAGGTTGTGGTGGCGGTAGTGGTGGGGGTGTGGGGGTGGCGTTGGAGGGGGGAGATGGAGAAAAGTCCAGATCATGAATTTTGTATGGATGATGGAGTGGAAAAGACTTGGCAAGAGTAATGGGAGTTGTAGGATCTCTCATTCTCTCGTCTCCTCTTCCCCTCCTCTCCCTCTCTCTCACTCACTCTCCATTCATCACTGGGTGCCAGTGAGACCCGTGGGTGCAGATAGCTGAGAATGAGCATACACAGAAACGCATATTCAAGTGAGTGGGTTCAAGTGCGTGTGTGTGTGTGTGCATTAGGGCCCTGCTGAGTGTGTTACGATTAAATAAATAAGGAGTGAGGCATATAGGGGATTTTGCAATGTTTCCGTTGCCAAGTTTACGCACATTTGAGGATTTTCAAGTTGACATTTTCTTTTATTATTGCACATTTTTTAAAAAGTCAGCATAGGTGTGTTATCAGAATGAATATATATGTGTGTGTGTGTGTGTGTGTGTGTCCATATACCTATCCTCCTATTTGGGTGTATTGATAATACAAAAATGCATGAATGTCTGTTTTTAGAAATAAGCATTTATGTGTGTGTGTGATTTTGAAAATACGGTAAAATCCTGGTTTTCTTCATTACTGTATATCCTCAAAAGAATCAGTGCTATGTTGAAACTGTACTTTGATATTTATAGCATGTATGAGTGCATAGTGCATGCAATTTCAGAACCCTACACACAGATTCTTGAGGAGATGTGATCCTGTTTTCACTCCATCTGGGATGCAAAGCGACGGCAGCGGCACAAACACACACACACACTCACACGCACTGGCTTAACTGATGGGACTGATTAGTGGCTTTAGCATGGGCTGTTGTGGCCTCAGACACACATACAGTACACACACACACACACACTAACACACGCTCTCCTTAGAGACAACATTATCCATCTGCCCACACTCGCCACTGAGAAACCACATAAGAACCAAGGGGGCTGGGTTACACACACAAACACACACATACAGGCACACACACTCACAAAACCAGAGGGTATACAAACACATGCCCTGTATGACAAGAATAACCACCACCTCACACAGAAACAGGAGCAAGACACCTATGCACGCTCAAAAGAACTGACACACTCAGATAGTTACAAAAACCACAAGCACACACAATCACATAAGACAAGAAAGTAACACACACTGACAAGAATAACTGGCACACACAAACACACACACACACACATACAAACACACACACACACACATAGACACACAAGCACAAACAACTATGCACACTTAAAAGTATACAGACAGATTCAAACACTATAACATGAACACACACACACACACACACACAGTCAAAGAAAAACTGAAGATGCATTGCCACACTCAGCAATATCAGGCATCAGAATCGCATATGCATTACCCCCTATGTGTGTGTGTGTGTGTGTGTGTGTGTGTGTGTGTTTGCTAAACTGAAGACTACGGGCATCTATGTGTGCAGTAGCGGACACAGAACTCCGACAGTCACGTCCACACAGAGACTGCATTGTTGTGTAGAGAGAGCCCGACATGCTTAAGGAGAGCGAGAGGGGGCCCGTGGCACTTAATGAACCAATGGGCGCTCATGTCTCAATTAGTGGGTAATTAATGGTGGTGTCAGAGCTAATTGCCGGGCTCTGTGGCAAGGGCTTATTATTAACTCCTAGCAGAAGGACGTGCTTTGATGTACTGCACAAACAGAAAATGAGAAATAAAAACGAGCCACTTTCTCTCCGTTTCAACAAGATTCGGCTCTGCGGAGCCTGACACCTTTGGAGATCAAGATTTTGTGTTCTGAGGTACTGATGAGGCAGCGACAGTCTTCCTATTTACACGTTAAAGTTACTTTAAATCAGCGATTGTCAGTTCTATCTTAACTTCTGAGGATAGATTACAGTATGGTAACTCTAATATAAAGACATTTAATTGGCTCACAGGAGTTAAATTTACTGTAATGAATACACTTTTGTGAGAACAAGACTTAATTTACGCTCTGCATAACAGAACAAGGAAAAGGCTATTTTATATAATCTTACACTGCCTTGTGTTTGTATAAATACAAGTACTACACTTAAATGATGACTGAAGATCTTCTGAATGTGTTAGTGTGGCTGAACCCTCTCCCTATGATATCTCTGTAATTAGAAAGGCTATTAGAATATGCAGCTCCTCTCAAAGTTACACGTACATGAGACAGAATCATTTTCACTCCCCAATTACTATACTCTAACACACAAATACACACACACACACACACACACCACACACACACACACACACACACACACACACACACACAGCTAAGAACCGCATGTCACAACTCTGAATCTAATTTGACTTGAGAGGTGTGAGCAGGGAGGGGGTTGTTAGGGTTACTTTATAAAAAGTGAGTGAAGACACAGTGTGAATTAGCGCAAATAATATATCTGCAGTGTGTGAAGGGGCTGCCAGCTCTCCGGTCCCTGTGAGTGATCTGTCAGGGCTCGTTCAGTGCCCATACCCGCCTTCCCCTCGCCTCGCCTCGCCTCGCCTCGCCGGCCCATGCCCACACCCACGCCTGGTCTCCTCCAGAGGGCCCCGGCGGTGCCCGGCACTGTCTCTGTGTCTGGCAGGGGGGCACTGGGGGAGCGAGGGAGCTAATTAAAGTCTTTAACACACCTAATGCCGTGTCACTCCTGTCAGTGCCTTGTGCCGCAGCGCTAAGCCTCTCAGTCTCCCCTGTGCTCCTCCGCTGAGAAATTAGGAGTAGACAAAAAACACTGACGTGTACACACACACACACACACACACACACACAGACACATTCACAAAGTATAAAACAGAGCTGAGTTGCCTCCTCTAAACATACACACACACGAGACAGAACACTAATATCAAAGCACAAACACACATACACACACACACACATACACACACACACACAGACCTACAGACAGACACACACACACACACACACAGACCTAGACACACACAGACCTACAGACACACAAGCACATACACACACACACACACACACACACACACAGACCTACAGACACACACACACACACACACACAGGGCGGCCTCTGTGGTCCTGTAATGTGGGGCCATAAAAAGATACGAGCGCACTGGCAGATGGGGCACGGAGCAGAGGGATGAGTGTGTGTGTCTGTGTGTGTGTGTGTGTGTGTGTGTGTGTGTGTCTGAGGGGATACGGCACGATGAAAGAGACAACAGAAAAGGTGTCAGCTGTGCTGGGCTTGGGTTATAGGGAGACACGGGAGGGAGGGAGAGCAGGAGAGAGAGAGAGAGACAGAGAGAGAGAGAGCGAGAGAGAGAGGAAGTCAGAGGAAGAGGGAGAGAAATCAGTCAGAGTCAGAGGGAGAGAGAGAGAAATGATGTGCCAGGGTTCTGTCCTCATGTATGTCTGTGCACAACAGTTAAGACGGCTTCCATGGTACAGCAGGAGCCCCAGGCCTCTTTGTGTGCTTGTATGTGAGTGTATGCATGTGTCTACCAGTACTTGCACAAATATGTGTGTGTGTGTGTGTGTGTGTGTGTGTCCATGCCAGAGAGAGAGAGAGAGAGAGAGAGAGAGAGAGAGAGAGAGAGAGACAGAGAGAGAGAGCAAGCGGAGAGGTGTGTGTGTGTGTAAGGTAAGTCTGCCGAATAATCCATTGTCTTCCACCGCTCTCTCTCTCCATCAGGGGCCTTCTTAATGCCTTCTTAATGTATATTCAGCAGGGCCGGCCGAGGCCGTGGAGCGCAGACGCCCCGGCGAAACAGAGCTCCGGGAACCAGTTAAATGATTCAGAGGGAAAAGCGCGGCTTTCATTTAGGTTTGTGCCCTGCAGTCTGTTTATAGTGGTCGATACACTCGTCTGAAGAATATAATGGATTAGCACATCATTCAACAAAGGCCTTCGCGGCCGGCCAGACTTGGGGGTGATGGGGTGGGGTGGGGTGGGGGTCGAGGAGGGTAGGGTGAGGGTGGATTGGGGGGTGGAGGGGAGAGAGAAAAGTAAATTACAGTTAGCGGCGGAGCTGAGGCCACGCCGGGAGCGAGGAAACATCATATCAGCTCCGACCGCTAGTCGACCATGGAGGAGAAGCAGAGGAGGAGGTGGGAGGAGGGAGAAAGGAGGAAGAAATGGGAATGAGGGAACAGGAGGGAGGGAAGAGGGGGGGGGTGTGGGGAGGAGAGGAGGAAAAAAAGATGTTCAGATGAAATAAAACCAATTTAATAAAATAAAACAAAACAATCAGTTAGAAGCACAAGCAGGGAGAGACTCAGCTGGAGCTCTCCGGCTCTTTCTCTTTCTCTCTCCACCTCTCCCTCTTTTCTCTTTCTCCCGCTCTCTCCCTCACTCACCATCTCATTTGGCTATCTGCAGAGATGTAAAAGAAGATCTTGAAAATGCAAAAAGGGTGTAGGGGGGCATCCCTTACTCTCTCTCCCCCACCCCCCATCCTCTCTCCTCATCAGAGAAAATAACAGCGGATAAAATAACTCTTGCCGCAGAATGCCTTTACTTAACTCTGATAAAGCCGGCGGCTTCCATTAGACGCAGTTCGATTTATTCTCAATTACTCCGCGCCCAGCGTGCGCCTACGAGAGAGTAGGAACGAGAGAGCGAGAGCGAGAGAGAGAGGGTGGAGGAAGAGAGGCGGAGAAGAGGATAGGAGAGGAGTGGGGGAAGAGATGTAGATTAGGTGTCCACCTTATCTTATTTCCAGACTCTCGTGTTTCCTGTCGGAAAACAAACGGGAAAGGAGGAACACGCGCAATGTTTTTAAGAAACCTGCCCCTCTTTCTTGTCCTCTTTTTCTCGCTCCTTTACTTTCTCTCCTTCATTCACACTTTCTTTCTTCTTCTTCCTTTCTTTCTTTCATTCATTCTTTCCCCTCATTCTCTCACCACCTCCTCCTCCTCCTCCTCCTCACTCTCTCTCTCTCCATCTCTTTCTTGCGGTGTTCCATTAAAAGGCTATCGATCGGCACCCCTGTTGCTCGATGCACTGAAATGCCATGATAATAAGCAGACTTAATACAGCTATTCGTTTTCATTGAAAGAAAAGGTTGGACACACACTTTAACATTTTGGTCTCTACTCATTCTCAAATGGGCCAATACAGTGGCCGCAGAGGGCTTAAACCACACGCTCCGCTGAGTGTATGCAACATCAACTACATGCGTACTAGGGTGTGTGTGTGTGTGTGTCTGTGTCGTGCGTGAATGACCTATAGATTCAGCAGGTTATTACTCAGTAGGTTAACATCCACAGCAGGTTGTGTATCTGCATTATGAAGCCTTTCAAGAGAGATAAAACTTGACTGACTGAGATACTTTAGATCTGTGAAACTTGAAAATAAAGTTACTCCAAACTACACTCACACACACACACACATACACACACACACACACACACACCACAATGCACTGTTCTGCTTTTCTAGCTGTCTACCACTGACAGGCACTAACACCCTAACCACCCCCAACCCCACATACACATGCGCGCATGCACACGTACACACACACACAATGATGTTCAATACACACAATATTCTAATGACAACACCTCCACTTAACCCCTTAGCTCATTCCACTCTGAGTGGGATGAGTGATGCGGTGCTTTGTACAACATTAACAAACCCACTCAAAGCCCTTCATTATTTATCACTGCTGGATCAGGTGGGATAGACTGGTGCTGGACAGGTGACCACCAGGCCAAAACAATTGCTTGTAATTTTTCAAAGCAGTATCCCTACTCTCTCTAGCCCCCCCCCCAAACACACACACATGTCTCACTTCCCAACTCCGTCTCTCTCTCTCTCCCTCTTTCTCTACCTTTTGCCGGTGACAATCATCCTTCATCAAACTTTCATCACATGTAGTCTGCCACACTCTGACTGCACAAAGAGCATTGGATATCAGCGAGGGGAGATGTAATTAACCTGCGGCATTACAGTGCTATGTTACCAATTATTATTATGCTCAGGGAATCAAGGGAGAAAAAGAATCTGAATGCACTAATACCGAGAGAGCAGGGAGACAACGTGCTACTGCCATAGAGAGAGAGAGAGAGAGAGAGAAAGAGAACGACAGAGAGCAAGAAAGAGAAAGAAAGAAGGAGAGAAAGTGCATTATTGCATGAAGTGAACCGTGTGATTTTTCAATAATAAAAACAATGACCTGATAGGCTTGCCGTGACACCTGGAGTTCCTGCAGAACATCTAATCTGGCAAAAGAGTGTCTGGAGCTCGGGCCATTTCATATAGTTGCGACTGAGCCTATCCGGAATAGGGCCAAAAGTAATGGCACGAGTCAAGATAACTGGTGTCCATTTGTCGCACTTGTTGCAAAACCCATTCTGGAAGTCTGAGAAAAAATACTGAAAAATGTACCGTATAGTAGTCTATTAAGATTCTCTTTCTGCCGAGACTGCTGCAACTTCACTCGGGAATATATATCCCACTTCAATAACCAAATAGCTATTCCATTTTTGAAACAGCATCTCAGATTTAAGTTCAGATCATAATGGCCCCTCAGTACCGAACACGCCTGCTGATCAGAATTCTCATCACATTCCTCCTCATTCCTACAAATGCGTTCCTCAAAAACCAGAAGCCCATGATCATTCAACACGAAATACGAAACGCACGAAAAAAAAAAAAAAAAAAAAAAAAAGCCAGTCGCCGGCATTGTTCCATTACATCAGTATTTACTGAAGAGCAGAGGGGAACTGGACAAGCTTGTCAGTTGTTAGACCACACATCTCTGCTAATGATCCACCCTTGGATGCCCATGTTTGCAGACAGCTGAGGGAAAAGGTGGAGGAGGTGCTGGTGTGAAGGTAGAGGTGGGGATGGGGTGGGGTTTGGGGTGGTGGTGGTGGTGTGTGTGTGTGTGTGTGTGTGGGGGGGGGTTACGGGAGGAAGGATGAAACAAAAATGAGGCCCCGCCGGAGAGGCTGAGGGGGTGACATTGGCGAACAGCTGCTTGGGCCGCCCCAAAATGACACCCATTTGCACTTAAATGAAGGGATTTAAGCGACGGTGCCCCATTACCAGTTTGCCATATGTAATCCCACGTCTTTATCCCACATTATATACGATGGAATGAGATCTCCTCGGAGAAGTGCTCGGCTCTCTCTCCTTCTTTTCCTGTTCCCTCAATCATGCTCAGGTGCTTGTTCTCTTTCTCTCTCCCCCCCCCAATCTCACCCTCCCTCTCTCTTTCTCTCTCTCTCCTCTCTTTCCCCTGTCAAGCTCTGAATGTGGCCTTTTTTATCTGCTTCTGTCTCCTCCACTGTGGACGAACCTGACATACATCACATCACACTTGCTTGTCTCTGAAGGTTAGAGTTTAAAAAATGGACTTGGACTTAAAACCAATCTCTTTCCCTCCCGGCCCTCTCCCCATCCTCCCTTTACTCTCTCCACCCTCTCTCTCTCTCTCTCTCTCTTTTCACTTCAATAAGGGGCATCAGTTTCTCTGGTGAACTCTGCTACAGAGATGAAAAACCCTGGGCTGCCCAGAACAGAGGCCAGTGCTAAAACTAGATAAATAAATGAAGACAGTGTGAAAGAGGGGGCTGGCTAGGAGAGAGGTGGAGGATCAGAGGAGAAGACAGTGGGGGTGTGATGGTGGGGGTGCGAGGGGTTGATAGCAGTGGTGGTGGTAGAGCTGGTTTTTAGGTGGAGGTTTGTCAGTAACTTGAGTCCAAGTCTCCCTGCCTCCCTGCTTTTCTCTCTGTCTCTCTATCCCCCCCTTCTCTCTCTCTCTCGCTCTCCCTCTCTGTATGAGTCTGAGGCACTGACAGTGTTCTCCTTCTGTGCTCGTTACGGTGTAGAGAAGCGTTGCGGAGGCGCGTCAGTGGCATCTTGTTC
Organism: Tenualosa ilisha; assembly: GCA_015244755.2. Lineage (NCBI taxonomy): Eukaryota > Metazoa > Chordata > Actinopteri > Clupeiformes > Clupeidae > Tenualosa > Tenualosa ilisha. The sequence goes on along the minus strand of PYXC01000134.1, from coordinate 559,999 downwards.
CCTCTGGCCCCTTGCTGATGAATGGAGGTGGATTAATGCACCCCCCTCTCTTTCCTCCCTCTCTCTCTCTCTCTCTCTCTCTCTCTCCTTCTCCCTCTCCCTCCATCCCTTCCACTCTGCCTGGCTGCCTGATAGCGCGCCCAGCATCTTTCTTTTTGCATTCATGCCAGAGCAAACGCCCGGGAATGGATAGAGGTGAGATATCTGCCTTTCCGAAAAGCGTAGGGGGGGGAAAAATCCCCCCGCCCCCATCCCCCACCCCTCCTCCCCAATCCCCTCTTCCCTGAGAAAAGGTGCTGCATTCACAACAGATGACAGCAAAACTCATTCTCACCCCACCCCACCCGACCATCCCTCTCGCACCACACACTTCATATCCCCCCTATTTGGGAATTTAGGGTTGGAAGCGTACAAGTAATGGAGGTGGATGCCTACGTTGTCTATGTCCACACACACACACACACACCCACTACTAAACTCCTCATATTGATTCATTACTAATTATCTATCGGGAGGGCTGGAGGTCTGCCGTGCATCATTGCAGGTGCTGGCTAAGATAATAAATGGATGAAGTTATCAGCCTTGTACACAAAGTGGCGGTGACATTTGCAAAATCCTCTAAGCAAATTTCTTCGCCGTTATCTGCCGTTCGGTTGCGCTACAGAGCCTCCTGCACTCACAGGCTTCATTAACTAACAATAATTAAGTCTCGTTTGTAAAAGCCCGTGTACAGAAATCCAGATAACTGCATTAATAGTTTTCCTGGCTGTACTATATGCTTTTTGGGGGGGGGGGGGTGGGTGTGGGGAGGGGGGTGACAAATTGGGTAGGTCTTCTTACCTGCCAGCTAAACAAATGGATGAGTTATTTAGCCGTGGGGCAAATGTGGGACAATATGGGGTTCTTGATTAATACCTGTTTATTTTTGATTATTTCCGACCATCGTTTATGGTGTGTCACTGAAATGAGGCTCGGGAGGTTCAGCATGTCTTTACAACCATTATCAGCCAGGAGCCACGTGAAGAGACAACAGACTGACAATTTGTGGGTAAACTTTTAGACTTGAAGTTTATAAGTGTTGCCAAATGCTGGTCTCTAAAATGAGTCTGTCAGACCTTAAAGAAGCACTGAAGTGATGATTACTAATACATTCAATTCAAGTCTTATTAATAAATTCAACAACAAATTCAAAAGAACTAAATGTTAAAGAAAACTTCAACCAAGTTTGAATGTTTGAAGTGTAACAAAAGTGTAGCTATTTGGTACACTTGACTATTTTGTCACTACTCTTGCCAATTCTCACTACTATGTCAAAAAGTTAAGGGCTTGCATACATTTTATTCAAAGACTATGGTCCTATGGCATGCAAGAGAATCTATTCCAAACCCTCATTGCCCCCTGGATGCTCCAGCTTGCGCTCTTATTTTCCAAAGGCAGGAATTGGAATCGGGGTCGGGCAGCTGGTCGCCACGTCGCCTCTGCTCGGCGCTCCCTTTCAGAGCGGGTCAAGCCTCATCCATTATTCTCCAGGGGGCCAGTGTGCACTCCTCATCAGGCTCTTGTTATATCCTTATATGATGGGTTCCTTCACTCTAATATATGGGGAGATTACAAGGGTGCCCCCCTGTCTCTTGTTTCACACACACACACACTCACACACACACACACACACACAACCTTCTCAACAAATGCACACAAACATACATGCACATGTACGCACACACAAATGCACGCACACACAGACACATGCACACACCCTTCTCCACACATACACCTCAGAACACTCACACATACACACACACACACACAGACACACACACACACATACACCCCTCCGTCTCCCCTCTCCTCTTTTCCTGGGAGGAAATGTCACATTAGCGTGTCACTCTGGCCCCTGATGAAAAAGGTTATTACAGGGTTTATGGCCTAGCCAGTGGGAAACAGCCCGCATTGTTCTTAATGAATAACATTCGCCCTTAAAGAGCCCAACTGTAGGGGAGCCCAAACAGTCGCCGCGGGTCTTTACGCCTACCTGTCGGCCTCCATTTGTTAGCCGATGATGGCGACCCGCTATTTTTAGGAAGTGAGAAAGAAAAAAGGGGGGGAGGAAGAGAGAGAGAAAGAAAGAAAGAGAGAGAAAGAAAGAAAGAGAGAAAAGCGGATTCAGTGTTGTGGAATGAAATCTGTAACTCCTGCACTGCTATTGTGCTTTTTAAAGTCAAACTAGTGAAGTACCTTTAGTCTTAACATATCACTTTTTGTACTTCCTGAAGCATATTCAGTGAAATTAACTACGTCTTTTTTTACTCTTTTTTGCACGCATGTGTAGCGACCTTAAAATTTACAACTGAAAGAGAGGGTAGCCCAGATGAAAGGATGAAGACAAACAGTTTCTGCATTTAACTTTGAGAGCTTCCATTGACACGGAGCTCCCTGGCTCTCAGAGGGCTTCTAGGAGGCTCTCCTTCCATCTACTGCCTCTGAATCAAGCCTGAGAGGCTCCGAGAGCAGCGGGGCCGAGAGCACACGCGGCCATGTTGAAGGGCAGGTGCTTCATGTGATTGGTTGTCCAAGGTGAAGGATCCCGTGAGAGAGAGAGAGACGAGGTGAAGAGCGGGCCAAAGTGCACCTCATCTCTCACCACCACTTCACCCTCATCCATCGAGATGATATGAAACTACGCCTGCTTTTAGCACGGTGACCTTGGTGGCGGGTTCTCCAAATGCCAGTTGCGTTCAATGTTCAAGTCGGCAAAAATTGTTGAACGCGCTTTTGTTTTAATGGCCTCCGCCGACTTAAGCCCACATCGCCGAAACCCCAACCACGCCGCGTAACAGCACTCCTCTCCTTGAGAACCGCTTAATTACAACTGTCCAAAATATCACTGTCTGGTCACGTCTTATCAGATCAATATCCACTGACCTTCACACCGCATGGCACATAGATCCATGTTCAAAGTGCAGTTTGTAAAGTTCTGCGGTTAACTGGTGCAACACACAAGCACTGCCAAGGTCAATGGTCCGACTCCAACTCTTTCCACATTTTGTGAAGTGTGCATCATCCCTTCACACTTCCATGCCATACAAATCTACATCTTTAATTTATATGTTTAATTTGATAGTTCTAATGAGGTTTGGCAAAATGAATAACGGAAAATATGATTGTGAATGAAATAAACTGGTGGTGCTTGGATTCTTAAAATAGCTGTAGGCTTATAGAATGTTGAAGCATAAACACGAGGCATTTATCAATAGCTTAGGTCATTATCTCTGGGTAGAAAAAGAGCTTAGGCTCAATCCCAATTAATCAACAAAATCTTCTCAAGCCGTGGTCGATGAAGAGGGCGGAGAGGAATGCGAGAACGAAAGAGAGAGATCAAGTTATCATGGAAGAAAAAACACTAGCTCATCTCCTGGTTGCAGTTCCTTCCTATTCAAACGAGAGCCGGCCAACCGATCTGGCGTATTTTTTTTTTTCTTTTTTCTGATGGAGATATTTCACCCCCATCTCGAGGCCGGATCAAAAGCGCGGCGAAAGCTCAGTGTCAGCACTCAGGAGATGCCTATCGGCCTGATCCGCCTTCAGACATTAATAACCACCGGCAGACGTCTGGGACGAGAGTGCGCCTATCAGCCCACTGATGCTACTGATGATCTGACAGACTGGGGGTGGTGGGGGGGGTGTGAGGTTAGTGTTGAGGGGGGAGAGGGTGCTTGGTTGGGAGGGACTGTTGAGGGTGATGCTGGGGGGTGTTGGGGTTGGGATCAGGAAACTGTGCTGATCAAAGTGGCCTCCGTGGCCAATGCAGGGTTTGCTTTAAAATTCACAATCCCACCCAAATACACTACATAACACCCAACGTTACATGCACCCAAGAAGCACACAGAATACCAGAGGTCACAAACAGGTGTATGTGCAGAATGTGAGAGGATCATGCAATGGTGAGAACTGGCATCTGAACACACCCAAATGCACAAACATCCTTGTTTTTCAGGTTGTTTTACACACATTTACACTGTTGTTACTGAACTGCATATATAGGTTCTGAACAACTGAACAGGCAGATGTTTCTTCTCCATCCTAATTTCACATGCTCTACCATGTCAAGGGAGCATGACGTTCAGCGTGATCAAACTCGACAAGTCGGGAAACTGTGATTGGTAGTGAGGGAGACTCTTTAAAACCTGGCAGTGGCAATACTTACTGGAGCCTCAGCGCCACGGAGGTCCAGCAGACAGGCTGGCAGCATCATGCTGTCATTTCAAATAGGAGGAGGAGATTTGCATTGAAAAGAACTATTAGCACCGAGGGGAATTAGTATACCCAGCTAAGATGCACGGACTTCACAAATACTCAAGCCCAGCCACCAGGTGAGCACTCAAATCAGGGCCCACCGATATTATGTCTCTGAGATTAGGAAAAGGATTAAATTATATCATACTTTATCAACTTTTCTTTTGAGAGGACCACACACACTTTAACACACACATATATGCTAGCTTTCTCACTCACGCACACTCATACACAAACAAACACTCTCTCTCTCTCTCTCTCACACACACACACACACACACACACACACACACACACAGCCTATTGCTTTGCAGCTGGTTAGGCTACACTGCAGATAACGCTGGAGTGTTCTCCTGTGCAAAGAGCTTGGCAATGTGTCACCTCATAAATTTTACTGACAAGAGGTTTTAAATCCCTTGTCTAGACTGACACTCTGCTCTGTCACACCGCTCCCAGCCCAAAGCGCCGGTGTACACATCCATTTATTTACTGTCTATCACACAATCTGCACTGCAGGCATTCAAATAACGTATTACTAACGTTATTAGAATTCAGACATTATAATAATGCATTACTAACTTTGGCTTCTATTTCTATTCTACCTCCATGTGGGCGGGGGATTACAGATGGAGGTGTATGGAGACACATGAGGAGTTGGTATTTGAGTGTGTGTGTGTGTGTGTGTGTGTGTGTATGTCTGTGTTGAAGCACTAAAGTCACTGAACCCAAGGAAACTACTGGAGCTCAGAGAGTACCATCAGAACAATGGTGACCTTGACCACGTCACACAAGCCCATCTGTTCACCAGCATCACCTCTCTTTCCTACCTTTGTCTCCATCACTGCCTCACTCTCTCTCTCAACCACACCCGTCTACCCACATCCACCCATCCACACACACACACACACACAGAGAGAGAGAAAGAGAGAGAGAGGTCGAGAGAGAGGGAGAGAGAGAGAGAGTGTTTCCCTTCCCATCTATATCTCTCCTCTTTCTTACCATCTCTCAACCACACCCGTCTACCCACATCCACCCATCCACACACACACACACACACACACAGACACAGAGAAAGAAAGAGGGAGAGAGAGAGAGAGTGTTTCCCTTCCCATCTATATCTCTATAGCTCTCCTCTTTCTTACCATCTCTCAAACTCGTATCCATGTTCTGTTGGTGAAGTGGGAAACACCCACAGCAGAGTCTATGGGATTCAGTCATACAGTAGCCAATCCCTTCAGTTACTGCTTGCTGCTGAGGACAGGACTCATTGTTTCTCACGCATCCAATTATGCCCCCTCCCACCTTCACTCTAGGATCCACGGTTGATTTTTCCCCCTTTCTTCCCTTTCCCACCCACCAGCGTCACCGTCGATCCCGCCGTTGCTTTTGGGCTGCTTGATATCGAAAATGACGAGGCAGGAGAGTGTCATGTTCCCTCAAGGACGCGCTCCTTCAGAAACCTTGACACCAACAAAAATGAGGTGTGACGGCGTGTGCGTGTGTGTGTGAGTGTGTGTGTGAGTGTGTGTGTGTGTGTGTGTGTGTGCGCGCGTGTTTGTGGGAGGAGGGTACCCAGACATTGCTGTCCTGCCGAGTACGATAAGGTCACTCTTGGGATTGCCAAGATTATCTCTGTCAAGCACTTGGACAGAGCGCAGTCAAATGATGCATCATGCAGTCATTTTCAGGGGTAGGGAAGGAATCCATTTCTTCACCAGGTTGCTATTTGCTTTTCAAAGTGCCCTTGTAGTTTTCCAGGAGCTGGACATTTATCAATTTAAATGTTGTGAATTGATAATGGTGTTTTTCTCTCTGCACCGGTGTCAGGTCACTGTGCTTGCATTCTCTTTGTCCGCCTGCCTGTCCTGCTTGGATCATCACTCTTCTCTGTCCACCCGGACCACAACCCCGTCTGCTGCTTCATATACACACACAAACACACACACACACACACACACACACACCACTCATTCTCTACCTACCACCAGTTTACAGTTCTAGCATAAATCAAGGGATCTGTTTTGTGTGAATAGACTGTGTTTGTGACTGCACATTTTAAGCGTCTGTCCCAATGACCCATCTACAGACTCCTTGTGGGTTAACACACACTAGCCACTGCTTTCATGGGGTACGGCAGGGGAATAAGACAGGACAGTCACGGTAAATATGCATGATGATAGTGACAGTGGTTGTGAACTGCGTGGCCACTGTGTGACGGAATGGACGGACGTGACGTGACGTGACGTGACACGACAGGCTCCGCCAGCGTGCTTCTCGTTGCCTTTTTCCGGCGCGGCGGCGGGGCGGCGCCGGGGGCAGAGGGGTTGGCGGAGACGTCTCAATTAAACGGGGCCTTCCCTGGTCCCTCCGTGGAGTGGCAGGTGCCCCGCTCACCCGCCATGCAAATGCATGACCCCACCAGAGCCACAACACCATAAATAAAAGAAGCCCTTATTACCCATTTAGACACACTGGGGTGGTAGGCCACTGGAACTCTGTAGTATGCATATGTGTGAAAAGTGTGTGTGTGTGTGTGTGTGTGTGTGTGCCCACGCTGGAAATGAAATCATTACAACTGTTTTTGTTGAGAATCTGCCTAGGCTCCTCAATTAAATCTTCCACTGAGAAATGATAGGGCGAGACTGCTACTGAATAATAGAAGAGCTGTGCTGTGCTTGTGAATGATACTTGGTGCTGATCATGTCCCCTCTACAACAATATGGATGCATGATTAAGTAGCTTTAGAAATTACTACAAATTATTCTTCCCTTCAACAAAATAGAACAGGAAAGAAAAGAACATCTCAAAAGAACCCGAGAATAATTCCATCCTCCTCTGAAATGGAGAGGTGGGAGGTCTGCAGTTACTGTCAATCTCAGGTGAGAGAAAAAAAAATAAACAGAGAGAAAAACAGACAGAGAGAAAGAGAGAGAAAGAGGGAAAAAAGTGAAGGAGGGAAAGAGAGTAAGCCCAGTGGGAAAAATACAACACTCCAGCACCTAAACAAGCCTAGGTGATGGAGGGATGAAGAAGAGAGAGAGGTGGGGGAGTGGAGAGCTGATCACCCAACAAAGATGTGACGAGAAGCTCAGTGGATTCATGCAAATGCATTCAGTCCTGCCTCCACCCTGGCAGAGGAACAGGCTGCGGACAGGTCTTTAGAAGGGCCATGGGGGGCTGTCCCTAATCATGCAGTATCCCCGCCAGGGTGTGAGGGTGCTGGGTGAGTGAGTTGAGAGGGGCTGGGGGTGGGTTACAGGATGCAGGATTTTGCCTGGCTTTCAGATAGCCATGTGTATTTCTCACATCCCCGCTCACTCAAAGCCATAGCAGATGTCTATATTCAATTCCAAAAAGCACAATTGGAGCGGAGCTCCTTCTCTCTCTCTCCCGCCCCTCCTCTCTCCATGCTCCCTCTCTCCCTCTCTCCTCTCTCTGTGCCTTCCTCAGGGTGGGGGACTAGTTGCCGGGGGCGCAGGAGGTCTAACGTGGCGCCACTTCCACCAAAGAGGGATGGCCTTGTTGCGTGACAGAGGGACACTCCACTTATAAACACACACACACGCACACACACACACACACACACACAGATATACGCAGGGGTGGAAATCATTCAGTGCTATTATGCTGCCAGGGACTATGGCACGCAGGCACTGGTGTTTACACACATACACAGAGAAAGGAGGGACAGAGAGAGATGGAAAGAATGAGTGAGAGGAAATGAAGGGATAGTGAATACACTCACACACTCACACACACACATGCACACTGAGCCAGAGAGAGTGAGACGATACACACACACACACACAAATACACACAGACACACACTAATACACACAAGCACACACAGTAAAACAAAACAGCGGACATGGCGGATGCCTCTGCCATATGGTGCATAATTTGCCTCCCTCACCGTCTCTCTTTCCACACCTCTCCTTCTCCCTCTCTCTCTCCCTCTCAGTCCAGTACAGTAGCATGCCTGCTTTCTGGGAACAGGCTGCCTCGGCCCTGAGACGTTGTCTGGAACGCTCGCTGCAAACCTCCGAGGCAGACTGAGCGACTCAGATGCTCACCGGATTCCAGATGTATCAATTTCCTTGGATATCCCGTCCGTGCGAGTGCATATGCCACACTGGCAAGGGCAAACGGAGCGGCGGAGTGTGGCCGCCTTCCAGGAGCTAATATTCTTTTGGCCGGAATAATGCAATTATTATTTGTTTTTTTTTTCCTCCCTCCCTCTCTCTCTTTCTCCCCCCAAAGCTATTGGGGGCCTAAGCAGACAGAGCCATCTGTTGTTGTAAAGCAAACATACACATCTCAATTACGGAACAGACAGGCGTGCCGTCACCGGGACCACGCCTCAGAATCATTCACACTGGGATCGTGTGTGTGTGTGTGTGTGTGTGGCAGTAGTGTATTAATGCTATGTGCGAGTAATTGACAAAAAGACATCCTAACAAACAAAGTCCAGTGCTTACAGCGCAAAAAGGAGAGTGACTACTGGGATGAAAGACCATAAATGAAGTGATGGCAGGGTTGTTCAGAGGATCTTATTTCAGCTATCACAAGTGGTAGCAAGAGCGTGATCTACCTCTTTTCTGTGTAGGGAATCTGAGAAATAAACAGATTTGAAAAAAAAAGATTTGTGAGATGAGAAATGGCCACATATGCCCACTCGAATGCCGCATCCAGAAAAAAAAATGATTGTGGGCATTTGCAAAACAAAACTATCGCTAAATGACCATCTGTTTCACAGAATTACTGGGCTGTGCCATCCAGCGATGCACCTACTGTTTAAACAACATAAAAAAAAATGGTAGTGTGTAGTATCTGTGCTACCAGGGCAGACTCGGACTGAGAGCACAAAGACATCAGACACCCACCCCCCTCCCACCAGCACACACACACAGGCTGAACAGCTCAATCGCCCGCCACCTCAGGTAGCTATGAGGGTGTGAGTGAGTTTGGGCGGGGGGGCATCCTGCTTGTACACCACTGCAATAGAGGGGCTCACCGACATGAGTGCACGAACAAGCACTCGGGATAACAGGCTGTTCACTGCACCACAAAACATTAATTCAGCAACGGGGTGGTCAACAGCCCCCGAGGAAAAAGCAATTTACCGTCCTCCCCCTGCTCCATGATGGAGAGAGAGACGAAGAGAGAGAGAGAGAGAGAAAAAACGGAGGGATAGAGATTTGAGAGAAGTGGCAGGGCTTTTGGGTTTATGTAGTGAAAAATAACTTCAAACAGAGTTTCTCAAGTTTGGCAAGATCTTGCTGAGTGAAATATTGTGTACAGATCACTCAGGCCCCATCGTGTCTTGTGTCAGGCAGTGGGGACAACAGAGCTGAAAAAGAATTGCTGTCATTTATAATTACACACATCACACGCCATCTCAGCGGAATCATCTGGAAAATGACAGACAGTTTGTGTTCAGGGGAAGATTCCATTAATTCTCACAAAATAAAACGGCAGGAGGGGCCGAGGAAAGAGTTAAAAACTGCTGATAAGATCGTTAAGGAGTGCTGCACTGCACCCATCTTGTAGACACACGGAGACAGGCACACACACACACACACACACACACACGTGCTCGCACGCAAGGCTGTTGAAAGCTGGGATGATTGAGCCGCCGAGCCGAAAGGTCAGCCGATCGACTGTGGCCCTACTTAATGGGGAGAGCATAACTCTGGCCCAGAATGTGTAATGGTCACATCATTAGCTGTTTGAATATCAGCCGCTCAAAGACCAGAGCTCCAGATACGGGATGAGAGATAAACTAACCCCCCCCCCATGTTAATGTCTCGCTGCTAACGCTACTAATGGGCCTCCGACTGTATGTGCATGTGTGTGTGTGTGTGTGTGTGTGTGTCTGTGCATGTGTGTGTGTTTCTGTGTGTGTTTCTGCCGACTTGTTAAGAGACGTGTTGAGTTGTTGAAGCCAAAAAAAGAAGAAAAGAAAAGAAAAAAAAAACCAAAAACACAGAAAAAACAAGACATTATTTACAGAGCACAAAAGAAGAAAGGGAAGAGGATTTCACAGGGTTTTGTTTTCCTCTGAGTTCCAGCTGTCAGCTGTCATTCACCCTCTGCATGTCTCTTTTAGGGGAGGCCACTATTATAATGTCAGGTGTCAACTATCAAACGGATCCAGATGACGTGCCCTCGGCAAACTTCTGAAAACGCTTATGCATAAAGGAATGTGAAACAAAAAAAAAAAACAATCAAAGTTCGGCAGACAATTCAGTAACTTTTGCGATAAAGAGCGTGCGCAGAAACCTTTCTGCAGGAAAGTGCTTTAATTACACACTGAGTCTAACTAATGACTTCATTAACATTACGTTTGATATGCAGAAATTCCAGACGTTGAATAAGAGGGTGAAAATCCGCTTACATCAATCTCCTTTAGATAGTCTGCCACCATAAAAATCATAACCTTGTCAATTTGTAAAGGCTTAAAAACTGATCTAATTAAAGCTGAAAATAATTAAGTATGTCATACACATTTTATTCTGGTGTGTGTGTGTGTGTGTGTGTGTGTGTGTGGAGGAGGTAGTCTATAGATTAGCAAGCAAAAAGGTTCACAGCAATTAAAACCATGGGGGTTCAAGAGTATCAGCAATACAGTATTAGATAACACAACTAACTCCTAGCAAAGACTGTAAAAGCATGTTATCTTCATACTAACCTCCTGACTGCAGATAACACAACATGAAACAGATAATAGGAACATAGTTTTTCTCCAAAAAGTTACAGGGATGACTTAAGCAACTAATCAATTATTTGATAAACATCATCAATCAATTAAAAAACACCCTTCATTTCATTTTTTTTCAGATACTACAGAGAAAAAAAAAACAATGAATTTAGCGATTTAGCATATTTGTTTGAAAATTCTGCGTGACACCCTTGTCATGCTCTTTTGAGCTTGCCAATTTTTTATTTTTTTTTTTTGCTCTGGAACGAGGTGCATCATCAGCACCTGACGAATCGGGGAAGTCATAACTCCTCTGACATTCGACTTATCCGTCTTATTCCAAACTACATCAACCGAGCGCCACTTGGAGCGCTGAGCGAGTGATCCTCATTGAAAGCAGCACCATCAGTCCAGCGTGTCAGCTGCTCGACTGGAGACGGGCAGGAATCAAGCCTGTCACAGGCCCCCGTTCGCCCGACCGGCCGTTATGCGCCGCATTTCTGGCACGCCGCCAAACGATGCTGACAATGACAGTGCAAGGGGAACCACAGTGACAGCGCCACCATCAATACAGAAAAAAAAACCAACAACATTCTCAAACAACGAGGGGTGTGTGTGTGAGTCTGTGTGTGTTTGTGTGTGTGTGTTTGTGAGTGTGTGGATAGCCAAAGCGATGCGGTCAGTGCCTAATCTCCTGTTAGCCACAGAGATGGAGTGGTGCAGGACGGAGCTGTTAGCCCCGCTCAAGGTTACCCTCCCTTCATCTGACCTTACCCATCACTCGCTTTATTGATATGTAGTGCCACTGGGTGCCGGCCAATAGGCGCGGTGAGGCGCGCTCTTTCTCTCTCTCTGTGTGTGTGTGTGTGTGTGTGTGTGTGTGTGTGTGTGAGTGTGTGTGAGACTATGGGTTAGAGTACGTCTCTGTGTGAGTAAGTGAGTGTGTGCAAGCGTGTCTCTGTGTTTGTGTGTGTGTGTGCGGGTCTGTGTCGGTGTGCATGTGTGTGTGTGTGTAGTGGTGATGGGGGACAGAGTCAGCATTCCGATGAGAGTGACGGACCCCCCCGCTCTGATGAATATGCAGTGCGGGGAAAAGGCTTCAAATTAAACACGAGCCAGCAAGCTGATGGGATTTTAAATGAGCACTAATTTGTCTGAATCCTTCTCAGCGCAGCAGCAGGGACGTGGGACTGAGTGAGCGAGTATAATGCATAAAATAAATAAATATGTAAATCATAATAATAATAATAATGATAAATAAAGAGAGGGGGAAGGCGGGATGTAAACAGAGTTCTCGGGGGTACTCACCTGTGAGAGGCCCAGGTAGATGGACACTGTCTCGGAGATGTACAAAAACCTCCCCTCCTTGTTTAGTGCAAATACAAATCCATCCAGGGACTGGAGAGAGAGAGAGAGAGAGAGAGAGAAAGAGAGGGAGAGAAAAGTGTCAGAAAAGCATAAGCAACAACTCTCTTTTTGATTTAAAAAAAAAAAAAAAAAACGCACCATCCCGTGAGAAGACCACTCTTGGTGATCATTCCAAATTTGAAAGTTTCCACATCAATGAGCAAATAACACAAACATCAATTACAGAAAAAAAACTCCACTAACAACAAATGTGGGAATTCCACAAACACAAACCCGCGTGCCGACACCTAGTTGAAATGTCTAATTTACATGCCATCACAACCTTTAATTTATTCTTTCGAGCCCTGTGTATGCATAATGACAAGAAACCGACATAAATTTCACGCGCTCACTATAAAGCAATCGGAGGAGAGGCACTTGGGCACACCCTCTGGATCACGGCGGGACGCTCCGACTGCCGTCTCCAACAGGCAACAATTAAGGCCCGGAGGTCACCGAGGTTAATTACATATTGTCCCCCGCCAACGCCGAACACCGGGTACAAGCAGCAAAGAGGAGAGGGGTAAGTAACAAATGCAATGGAGGCAGGTGAGAAAAGAGCAGGAGAGAAAGAGGGAGGGCGGGAGGGAGGGATGGATAGAGGGAAGAAGAGAGAAAGAGAGGGATGGAGGGAGGAGAGAGGGCACTGAAGGGAGGAGAAGACTGAGGGAGAAAACAAGGCATTGTGGGCAATGCCACTGCCGATCTGATCACCTTTTTATGCAAAACAAAGAGGCTATGGCTGACTGGCTGTTCAGATTGAGTGTGTGTGTGTGTGTGTGTGTGTGTCTGTGTAAATGCCAGTATAAGCTTGCGTGCCTGTGTGTGTGTGTGTGTGTGTGTGTGTGCGCGTGTCAGAGGGTGTGTGTGTGTGTGTGTGTGCTTTAGCTCTCCATTTATTTGTGAGTTAAAAGCGGTGGCGGTGGCAGCTGGCGAGAGGAGAGTGGTCTCCACCCGCTGATAAAACAGGCAGGCCCGGGGCTATTTACAGCACACTGATACACGCCTGACAACCGCCGCTCCTAGGGAGCTGCGCGCCACCTCCCCAAACACACACATCTGCCACCCCACAGTCCACACTAGACACACGCACAGTATACTACACAGAGACAGTACATACTATACTGCATGAGGCAGCATAGTGTAACCCTAACCCTAATATACATTACAATTACTTCAATCTAATACATCACATACTAACATTGCTATAAAACATGCTGCCCACGCCCATGGTGCATACTACATGCCACAAAATTGCACAATAGTAGAAATACAGGCATGTGCATTTTACCACCCCTAAGGTTTCAGTACACAGTATGTACTAAACCGCTGCATACTGCATGCTAGATGCTAACGATGTAGTGAGTGCATAAATAAACAATAAAACTGAAAACAAAATTTACCACCTGACTTACTCAACCATCAGCATACATTGTGCACTACTGCCTACTGCATAACTCCAAACATCAAACAGCATCACACCCTTCAACATATTCTCATCGTCTCCACAGACTACACATACTAACGTGCACGTGTGCAGGCACAGAAAAAGACAACAAGGAAAAAACACATGCTGCAGAAAGACACATGGAGGCTGCAGGCATGAAGACAGAAAACAGCCTAAGGCCCTCATCCCATGACACACAAGATGTTTGCATTTCCTACGCATGGAAGAATCCAGAAAGAAATGGTGGGATTCTCCAGCTGGCCTCTAGATAGCTGAGAAAAAAAACTGTGAAGCTAAAAATATAGGTTGGGGGGGAGAGCGGTTTGTTTGGTTTAAGCTTTCTCACATAGCTTTAGGCCATCGAGAGCTTTCTTCCCCCACTGGACGTTTCTGACAGGATATGGAGAAGCAGCGCTTGTAGCCCGGCTCACAGAGATAAATAAAGAACGCAGAGTAAAAGACAACACTTGACACAGCACTTCCTAGTAACTGTAAGTGTAATGGGCAGAATATGGAATAAGGTGACCAGGTTACTACTACTATCATACCCACCATGCAGCTTCACCAGAAGAATCCTTTATCTGACATTAGTGCAGAAGCCAAATGCTGGATGAGGGAGTGTTTTTAGCAGAGCAATCAGCCTACGGCTCAATCGCCTCTCCCTTCAGAGAGCAGAGCCTGTTGTTTAGATCATTAACACTGAGATAATTACACCTGGAAGGGGCCTAATCTATCCCATACATCCACCTGCATTTTCTTTTCTTTTTTTCCCCTCCGTCGCTCTCTTGGTTTTTTTTTTCCCTCTCTTCCTCTCTCTCTCTCTCTCTTTCTCTGCCACTTCATCTGTTCACCTCCTCTGGGAGTCCACCTCTTGCCTCCCAGCCGTCCCAGTGGTGACGTCTCGTGCCAGCCTGTGACCAAGTGTGTGTGTGTGTGTGTGTGTGTGTGTGTGTGTGTGGTGTTCAAGTGTGGATTCGCGTCTGTGTGTGTGTGTGCGTGTTCAAGAGTGGATCTGTGTCTGTGTGTGTGTCTATCACTATGTGAGTGTGTGAATGGATCTGAGCAGCGTGGATGTGTGTGTGTGTGTGTGTGTGTGTTTCTAAGTGTGTGTGTGTGTGTGTGTGTGTGTTGGTGAGCATGTACACGTGTGTGTGAGTGTGTGTACCACTCCCCCCCCCCCTCCCCCCCACCATCCCCAAAGACCTCTCCCGGCTGTCAGCTCAGGGCCCCAGCAGTCACCTCTTCCCCCCTCCAATCATCTCCCCCTGTTGGGCTGCTCCACACCACACCGCTACGCTCCTCATACCCCCGGCTCCCCCCCCCCCCCCACACACAAACATCATCCCTCCACCTCCTCTCTCCCCCTCTACTGGCCCCCGAGAGGCAGCTCCTCCGCTCACCTCGCCTCCCCTCTCTCCTGTTTCTCTCTCTCTCTTTCTTCTTCCTTCCTCTCGCCTCCGCCCATGATAAACGGCCTCTGTTTACGGGGTAACCACTGTGTAAAGTGCACTATAAATCACGCCAGAGACAAACTTCGGCGGGAGAAATGTGCTACATTAAGATGGGCTTTTTATGTCATTTATTTAAAACAGTCAAGTCCAAGCACCTTCCCCCTTCTACCCACCCACTCGCTCTCCCTTCCCTCGTTTTCCCTTCTCTTCTCTTCTCTCCCCTTTTTCTTCAATGCAACGCCAGCAGAAAGAGAGAGAGAGAGAGAGAGAGAGAGAGAGACAGCTTCAGCTGATATCTCTGACTGCCTTCCCGATTCTGACACGTGCCTCCCTTGCCCCATCCACCTACCCCTCCACCCCCACCCCTCAGCCCTTAACACAAAGCCCCCGCCACTGTAGTCGAGACACGGGGGGTCCTGAACCCAACATCCAGATCCAGATCTCGATAGCATCACGTCCACACTCGCCGTCCTGGCCAGAGATGTGTGACTCGCAGTCTGGTTGCATGGGGCAACCAACACACAACACAAAAACGTACACATTCTACTGCAGCACCTGCTCTCCGAGATGCCAAAGAACCACGGCAACAAGATGACGGAGGCTTGTTTTTTTTTTTTTTTACACTTTGTGGATGACAGGGAGAGTGTCTGAATTCATACGAAAAAGACATTTCCTTTTCCCAGGTCTTTGGCCATATACTATAATTACAAAGTTGTGCGTTTTTTTTTTATTTATTTCCCATTCTTTTTATGTAAAGTTTCTGTCTGTTTGAAATTGCTTGTGAATTCATTTCTAGAGAGAGAGATAGGGAGGGAGTGAAAAATAAATGCAGACATCAAAACCTGACCACCTTAGGAAATAACGACGCCTGATTTTCTCAGACTAGAGAAAAAAAAAATATTACCTCAAAATGAAGAGCGCTCTCTCTCTTTCTCTCCTTCTCTCTCTCTCTCTCTCTCTCTCCCTCCCCTTTCTGCTATTTTTAAAAGTAGAGGACAAATGTGTTCCCAGTGAAGGACACGGGATGGCAAACATCAATCTGTGCTGTGGCCCGGCCAGATCGCCCACCCCTCCATATTACACACCCAGCGGAGGCCGCTGTGATGAGCCTCATTGACTATTAACATATCATTAACTATTAGGTCAGACAAAATGGAGTGCGGCAGAGAGACGCTGGGCAGCTGGTGAACGCTGAGGGGGGGTGAGGGGTGAGTGTGTGTTTGTGTGTGTGTGTGTGTGTGTTCGTATGGGTGAGGTGGGGGAGACCACATGTTCAGAGGCACTCTCACTCTTCTCATGGCAAAAACGGACTCACACAAAACACACACACACACACACAGAGACACACACACAGACACACACACACATAACCTCCCTGCCAATATTTGTTCTATTTTGGCTGGCCTCTCAGGGTGACCACAGCCGTTAATAGCTAAAGCAGCACTGGCAAAATGTGGTGGGCTTTCCTGCTGCAATTACACACACAAACACACACATACACACACATAAATACATACAGATCCAGACACTTACAGTACATCTGACCAGGGCATGTGTTTTGGGGATCATTCCTAATTTCTAAGTCAAAGACATGAACAGATGCACAGACAGACGTCCTAATTGGTCATGCAACACTGAAATATATTAACACTATTACACTTTGGCATCACAGATGGAATTTGAACTGTCTATGAAAAGGAAAGAAAGGAACAGGAGAATGATGACGGAGCGAATAGAAATGACAACGCTGGAAAGAGACAGCGAGATGGAGAGACTGACAGAGAGAGAGGGAGACAGAGAGAGAGAGAGAGAGAGAGAGCGAGAGAGGCGGAGAGGGAGCGGATAAGTGGAGAAAGTGAACGGGAGGAGGAGAGGTGGTTAAGATAAAGATCTTATCCGAACTTCTAAATTGCCAGGGGAGCCGGCGAGAAATATTTTTCATTGAAGTCAATTTTGAAGCTGACAAGCCATGTAGAAATGTGCAAATATGGCTGCCTGCTATTGATTTATTTATCGAGGGCTCCTGCTCGAGGGACGCTCCGATCACTCATCTTATCCCTCACTACTGAGACCTCCTTCAAATACACTTGTATTCATTGTGCCATACACCACCCCCACCCACACATTACCACAGACGCACCCTACACACTCATACATATACACACCCTCCAGGAATCCCTCCGCCCAATAGAGAAAACAAAGAACGTGCGTGTGTGTGTGTGTGTGTGTTTGTGTGTGCTGATTTCAAAACATGTACTGTCCCCACATTCCTTTTAATATCCATCCTCTATCTCCGATCAGTCTTTACCAAGCACTGTCGCCCTCGAGCGCCGGAGGTCTGGTCCACCTCGCCGCCCAGGGTTCAGCAGCTCCAAAGGCAGAGGCCATGGGACCAAGAAGACCAGAAGAATTTGATGTCACCTCGTTAACAAGGTGATAGACTAGTTGTGAATTTGCGACATGCTGTCGAATTTGCCGCACAGCTGAAGAAACACTGCGTCTCGTACACCAAGTCCTGACACCCATGATGATGGAATGAACAAGATGCAAGAAAATCCTACACTAGAAGCAAATAGAAAAGATACCTTCCTTTAATAACCCTTAACGCACCCTTAAAATGTACAGAAAAGTATAATACATAAAATCACTATACACTGTCCAAAACAATGAACACATTTAATGTCATCTTATTACTTGGGTAGAGTACAGATTTCTGAATGTGTAGTGTGAAGTTTATGAAGAATATCCAACGAGATGACTTGAAGCTGGATCGACTAATTTTTTTCTACATGTAATTACAGTTTTACAGTACAACTATACTGATCACCCCCCTACACACAAACAGACGCATTTATGTGCATCCATGTACCACTGTGCATATTACTGATATCAGCACTGTTTCTCTACAGACAGCCCTGGCTAACCTTGCTGTACAGGGCAGACTGTTGATACACTGATGCTGAATGAGCCAGGGGCACTAGGGAGGGAATATGGCTGAAATAGCTACAGAGTATGGAGCAGAGAGAGGGGGAGAGAGAGAGAGAGAATTAAAGAGAGAGAGAGAGAGAGAGGGAGGGAGGGAGAGAGAGGATGCTCTAGCATCTGCTCAGCCATAGTGAGTGGCAGTGTACTGGAAAGTTCCTCCGGGTGACTGGCCAACAATATTGTCTCTACCTTCCCGTGTGTGTGGATTTAATTAAGTGATAACAGTCACCTTGGGGTGATGGCACAAGACAATAATATCTTGGTTAAGAGAAAATGCTGAGGTGACCAGTCTGGTCAAATTATCTCTGCAGAGAACCAACCCCCCCCAAAACACACACTCTCTCTTTTTCTCTTGCTCTACCTCAGAAAACACACACACACACACATATGTGCACTTGAGCAAACCCACAAGTATACACATAGGCATGCGCATACACAGACACACAGACACACACACACACACTGATGCACAGATATATTATGCACACAGAAGACACATGCATATGTTGGCAAACATATTGTGTGGACAATGAAAATATCCACACAAACAGCCACACTCATCTTCAATACACAAATGCACACTGCATTGCACCACACACGCACACACCTTTCAGCAGGTTAGACTCAGACACAGGGGAAGGGGTAAAGGAAATATTCTAAATTTTAATCTGGGGGTTATATGGGATTTAGTGCCATCCTAAGAGGATTAATTATAATTTGAATGCTTATGTGTTTAAACAGAGGCTTAATAGAGTGATGTGATGCCCACACAAACCAACATAGGTGCTGCTCTCACTCTCTCTCTCACACACACATACACACACACATACACACAAGCACATACACACACACACACACGTACACACACACAGGCACAAACACACATAAACACTGAGAGGTTAAATACATAACCCATGTCTTGACAAACCCCATGGCTTGTGTAGGTCATGTGACCTTCAAAGGAAATACATACATCTCTGAAGAAAAAAAAAAACAGAGTTGTACAAGGCGGTTAGAGAGGAGGATTACAAAGATGTCTGGATGCAAAGATGTGCAGCCTATTTAATACTATCTCTGATCCCTGTATCTCAGCAGTGAAACAACACAGGCATGGCAACCACAACAGAATTAGATGGAACAAATAGATTTTCAAATCTACAAACTACAGAGTGATAATCCGCATGATGGCAAAAACAAATCCAAGCTGCTCTTGGAATAAAACCATCTTAGTTTTGCCCAGAGAAGGGTTACAGGTCACCTCAACAACACAAACCTTCGTATGATCTTAACCTATTCACAAAGGAACCTTCGTATGATCTTAACCTATTCACAAAGGTGATCTAACCTATACCGTATGATCTTAACCTATTCACAAACAAACCTTCGTATGATCTTAACCTATTCACAAACAAACCTTCGTATGATCTTAACCTATTCACAAAGGAAGGCTTCAGACATCTATTCATCACATAGGTACTATTCAAATGATTGTTCAGACGTTACAATTCAGAAGTCAGTCACTGATTCAAAGGTGCCCTGCCATACATCTATATGGCATTTCAAATTCCAGAGATGGTATGTAACTTAAGTGGGCTGAAAAGAGACCTTAACAATGCTGTATGCAACCTATTCAAAAAGCCCCAGGGTAAAGGGCCTCATTTTTCCGCCTATGATAATGAGCTGTGCTCTGATTCACTGCTGTTCACTAATGTCAGAATTGCAAAGGACAAAAAACTGAAAGTGTTGGAATATTAAATTCCAGAGGAAATGAAGGAAGACATAGCCTATGATAAGCCTATCCACCAGTTGCTTGGAGACTGTAAACAGACACTTTGCAACCTTTAGCTTGTAATGTGTAGGGTTTCACACTAGCCAACATAACCATTACTGCTTTGTTATCACAAGGTTACTGTTACAACCACAGCTAAAAACATACAAAGCCTGATATATTAGCCAAACTTGACAAGTCATTATTTTTAAAATGAACTGGACACAGAAATAATAAGGGACTTCTCCAAAAATGCACTGCAGCCGTTTGTCCCTAACCTCCTCTCAGCATACTAAAAACAAGACGTTGCTGTTCTGCCTGTTATCTTAATTTCACGGATATTCAGTGATCTCGCATAGTTAGGATTTTGTGGGGTGGGCACTAATCAAATACAGGAGAGCATGGATTGGGCAATAATGCAGTGCCGTCTGCCAATGGTCTATCTAAGGTAAATTTGATCAACTTTTCAGATTGGCCTGATTTTTCGGTTTATTTCTTTCGATTGGCTATTGTAGATTTTATTACATTTTCACTTGCACCATATGACTCAAACTCGAACCTATCATATTTCAAAAACAACAGGTAAAATCATTTTTGTGTGGCAGGGCACATTTAAAAGGGTTCAGATAGGAACCCTATTTTGAAAATCAAAGTCAGTCCCTAAGTGTTTATAAAAGTAGATAAAAGTAGTAAAAGCATATTTTTAATATGAATGTATTCACCTCTCAACTATATTATTTGTTAGTATTAGATATGCAAGGCAAAATAATAATAAAAAAATAGATTAGTAAGACATGTTTTCATAGCTACCCAAGGCCATAGACACAGCACGACTGCTGGCTTTGAGGCCCCACAAACCTGACTGCATAGAAATTCAAAATACAGAAATGGCTGATGCTATAACCATCAGCAAACAAAAACCCCCTCTGGTGCAGAAAAGACACAGAGATACACACATACATACACACACACACGCACACACAGACACACACACACACACACACACACACACACACACACACACAAGAAACTCAGCAATGCCTCTCAAGAAATCACACAGGGCCTGACCACCACATTCTAATTATGCTAATTGCCTCAATGCCCTTGCTTTATTTATGCACGTTGGGTAAGATAAATACGAGGAAATTGCTTTGGATCTAACTGTATTCATTTCAGAATGCAAACTAGCCCCCTGTTTGTTATGAGATTGCTGATCTGTTTACCTCCTGAAATACTGCAGGTAATTGCAATTTTGATTATACATTTCTTTCTCTGTGCTGCAGTCCCAGGACTGTGGCTGTCTGTAGTTTTTATAATTAAATGCTTTTGTAATATTTAAAGGCACTAAATGGGAGAAAAAGCTGCACACATCAGAATATTTCACCCACAAGGCCAAAGCCACAACTCTAGGGGATGGAGGAGAATGGCCAGGGTGAGGAACTGCTGGACTTCAGTGAGATGTTGGTTTTCTTTGTTTTTGTTGTTAAAGATGTTTTGGTGGTGGTGTTGCTATGTGTGTGTGTGTGTGTGTGTGTGTGTGTGTGTGCAGACTTGTGAGAGACAAACTTGGGGAGACAGAGAGAGAGAGAGAAAGAGAGAGAGAGGGGAAATAGACAGATTCCTTGGGAAAATCAATAAATAATGAGAGCCAGTATCCCAGAATCCAGAACGGAGGGAAGTAGAATAATAAGACGGATAAAAAAAAAGATGTGAAAAGAAAAGAAAAACAAAGAAGGAAGAAAGAAAGAAAAAAAGGAAGGGAGGGTGGATCAACATTCAGCCTATCTGAAGGGCTTTGGAAGTAGAGTAGGTAGTATGGCGGTTCTGGACTTGGCCCAGGCTGTCGACAGATGTCCACATTTCCTGTGGAATCTGCTTCACCATATGTGTTCCTGACACAGCAGTCATCTTCCACGGGAAGCCCTGGACGTCTGCTGCTGTCACACTCTCCATACTGTTGTAGCGTAAGGCTCAGCCCATGTGTAGGGGGCCATACCACAGCAAACCGTGATGCCTCTGCACAAACGCCGTCTGCCACAGCATTGTCAAAGCGTTCACTTCCTCCATGAGGCAAGTATCACACACTGTCATGTTACAGCAGAGAAAAATCAGAAGGCCCCGAGAATCTGTGTCTTCAAACAGATGCTTGAAAATGTGAACAAGTTCTTGACAAGTCGTTTAAAAATATATAGTTACATTCCCACTTTAGAGGAGGCCTGAAAACCTCCATGTCAGATAATAATAAGACCAGAGATGTATCACTGCACAGTTTCACCAAAACACAGTGTACCATAACTATCAATAACAACTCAATAGGGATTATCATTCCAATTTCAGAGGAACGGGGTTCTCACTCATTCTCTTAAATTCTGCATTTGAATTAAACATGTACTTAAATCTGCACCACAAAAAGCTAAATAATCGATTCTCCATGCATAGTAAATCCAGCCTATGTGCAGAACAGATAGCAGTCTCGTGGCCCACCCTTGAGTGCAGATGAGGCCGTTAAGAGAGAAGAGGGAAATGAAAATGAAATCAACCCCCCTCTGCTCTCTAAGCAATCGGAGTTGTGCGAGTCGGCCCTCAACCTCTTCCCATCTACTTAAAATGACTGGTGATGCTGTGAGGAGTCTGGCCACATCATTACGACGGGCTCATTTTTTTAATGATCGGCGGCAGGCGATGGGGGCTAAAGTGCCTGGGCTCGACGGCGGCGGCGGCGGCGGCGGGAGCGGCGGTGTCGGTCATCAAGGCCTATGGATCGCGCTGGGGATTATAATGGGCAACGCTTTCACCCCCTGGAGCGCCTGCTCTGATCAATACATAGATTCCCTCTCACACCTTAATGACCATTAGATCTCACTTTTCAAAGGTGAGATATTCCTACAATAGGTTATGCATGGATCCTGGTTACATTTGACCCACAGCAAAATTATAGATTATTAGGGAAGGGTGTGTGTCTGTGTGTGCGTGTGTATGTGTGTATGTGTGGGTGTGTGTGTGCGAAGGGCGTGCAGAATGTGTGTGTGTGTGTGGGCTGGGGCAGAGGCGGTGGACGTGTGTGGCGTGGAGGAGGGCGGACTTCTAGTGGCATCACTGGGAATGCATTTTGAATTTTGAACTGAATGAGGGGCTCTGTGAGAATGACTCACTTTGGACATTACTGTCAGGCTTTGTGCAGCACCGTGATATTCAGAGAAGCAGAGGTTCTGAACCGCATGTCTGTCTCACAGCTGAGGAAGTCAGTCTCAAGAAGCAGCAAACAATGGTAAACAATCACTTTTTAGTGCTGATATTAACTGTGTTTCCAGCGCATCTGCAAACAGATGGATGTTCAGCCTATAATTTCATACAAATGTAATAACAATTTATCAGTGGATTGTATTGAAAGTCACATGATTAAATTACATACATAAATACGGACATCTGGTGTTTTCAGACAACGTGGACAAATTCAATAGAGACGCCTCGCTATCAGATTGCCAGATTTTTACGTTCCTGCGAATCGCTGTGAAAGTTAGGATGCTCCTTATATCGTCTGAGTGAAAAAAAACAAACAAAATTGCCTAAATTGAATTTAACTCCCTCCCTTTTAACAAAAACAAGCTGTATCTATTCAATGTGTGTGTGTGTGTTTGTGTGAGTGTGTGTGTGAGTGGTGTGTGTATAGGTCTCTGTGCCTGCGCGTGCACGTGTAATGTCTTTCCCCCCAGTCCGAGGAGGCCGATGAATTCATTCTTGTGCTTATCTCATTAACTTTACAATTCAGTGGCATTACCATTTAAAGGGAGAGAAGGGTGAGGAGAAAAGAGCAGGAAGGCCTTTTTGTGCCGGGCCCTGTGTTCCTAGGCTCGCACTAGACAGCCGTGTTGATTTATTTATTGTACTCGAGCGATCGCGTCTTATGTGCAGGGAACAAATGTTCCGACCGCTGGAGACTCCATTGACAAGCCCTTTGTATCCCCCGGTAAAAAATGAGCCACTTACTCACAATACATCCATAGGAAATCAGACGCAAAAAGAATCGGAATGGGAAGTGTTCCCGGCGGTGGAGCTTCTGCTGAACAGAGGGGAGGTGTGTGTGTGTGTGTGTGTGTGTGTGTGTGTGTAAAGGAGAGTGTGTGGGGTGGGTGAAGGTGGAGACGGTAGAAGGGGGTGGGAGAGTGCTGTTGGTCGGGGGAAGAAGAAGAAAAAGAGGGGGGGAAATCAATAGAGAACAACTCCCTTTTCTTTTGTGGGAACTTAAGATTCAGCAAAAGTTTTGTCTGGGGAACTGATGTGGGCAGAAGCATGTGAGGATAGTGGGGAGAGGTGGTGGGGGTGGTGTGTGTGTGAGTGTATGCGTGTGTGTGACTGTGTGTGTGAGTGTGTGTGTGTGTAACTGTGGTGTGTGCATGTCTGTGTGTATGGGGGGAGGTCTACACAAGGGGGATGAAGGGGATGGGATGGAGGGGGGGGGCGGGGGGGGTTGAAACGTGCATTAATCATTCCAACAAGTCGCGCGCTCCTTTAATGCAATGACTCTTGGGCAGGCTGGCCAGCCCCTCTCCCTCCACAGGGCCAGCCTGTAAAGCCTATCACTCAGCCTGGCTGCCACTGGAGCCGCCGAGCCCCCAAGGCCCCCGATAAGCAATCGCCTTGGCCCCCATATTTTGTTAAATCACTGTAGCCATATTAGGCTGAATAGAGGAGCTGGGGGACAGCTGAGTGGTGTCGGCGAAGGGAGTGGAGGGATGTGTGTGTCTTTGTGTGTGTGTGTGTGTGTGTGCGCCAGCGGCGTGAGTGTGAATCTTAGGAGAAGAAAAGGGGAATGGTTCGCGGCGTCCGGAGCAGAGATGCTTATCGCGTGGCGCTAAAGAAGACATCCGTCTTTTGTCTGGGTCGCCCTTGACACATCCTTAAGGAAGAGACGGTCTTGCACTTGTCTTTGTTTTGAGGGCCTAGCGCACCTCAGTGTTTCTAATGTGGACTACACACCTAAAGCTCTGCTTCAGAGTGGGGCTCTAAAAAGACCCCCCACCCATCTATCCTCTTGTTTCTATCTCTCTCTCTCTTCCTTTTTTCTTTTAGATGTAAACAGAGATGTAGTGGTGCCCACTACACAAACATACACTTAGGGCTATATTCAGCACTAGGGTCTTACTGTGTGGCCCTCATATAGAGATGACACTCAAGAGTTTCTTTCACACCCATGTCAACAATCACCTCCCTTTTCTTCGCATCACATTCAAGGGCACTAATGGTGGCCTACAGGGTGAGTGATGTTTCTGCTGCCATCTCCCTGAATAGTCTCTTTAAGTCCTATGACACCCGCCGACCACTTTGCTCCTTCAAGGAACGTTATCTAGCACGGCCAACACCTTGCGCACACTCTTCTCATGTGTTGTTCCACGCTGGTGGAATGACCTTCCAAGCGCTACCAGATCAACAGATACCCTCTCCACCTTCAAGAAACTCTTGAAGACCCAGCTCTTCCAAGAATATCTCCTGGCTTGAATTCTGAATACCAGGAATGCACTTAACCTCTTATACTTAATCTCTCTTTATACTGCACTTTATTACACTGTTGCACCACTTTCAACTTAATATACTGCAAATTATATGTAAGCAATATGCACTCTTTGTTAGTTGCTTTCATTGTGTTGTAGCTTGAATGTTATCCTCTTTTGTAAGTCACTTTGGCTAAAAGTGTCTGCTAAATGCATAAATGTAAATGTAAATGTAGTCACAGATCACTTTCAGCCAAGTCAAGGTGTATTTTTATTATTTAACAGGTTTAATAATTGGACCAAAGCTTTGAGACCAATTGTCCAATCAGAGTTAAATGCAATCTATGTCAGTCTCTTCATGGATTTCATTTCTATGAAAAACAGATAATATTTCTAAATAAATTTGAAATATACCGCATGAAAGTGACCCCCTTTCCTTGCAGTCTGTTATTTAGAGCAACCAGCCAAGTGTCACATGTTTCTTTCTCCTGACTTTCACGGCACATGGCCTTGCAAACATTTGATCTCTCAAACGTCTCGTTGTGCCAGTTACTGCGACACGTTAGGGTTCACCAAGGACTGTTTGTGGCAACAACAACAACTGCAACGAAACGCGAGAAATATTGGAGCAAACTACTTGGCCGTGCTAGTAGTCTTTATGGGGCAGACACTGAGGTCTGGTTGGGAAACATATGGATATTTATGGCCTTTTCCCCCCTCCGAGAACCCTGTTAGAGACACAATAATTACCCCCAAAGCCACGTTAGGAGACCATAAGCCCGGCCATAAAAGCCCTGACGCGTGGCTCCAGCACCTGCCCTGCGGGAGAACGCAGCAGGAGAGGGGAAAATAAATAAATAAATAAATAAATACACCTAAACAATGCATGCACGTTTTACATGTTGTTGTTAACATGGTGTCTGCAAGGCGTCTGGATCTTGTTAATGTAAATCCACACTGATGCTAATGCTTTTTTCATTTTGTTTTTCCATCTACATAAAGGAACGTAGCTTTCCTCGACTTCCTCTGATGGCTTCCTTCATATGTCGTCTGCGTTCCAATTAGGTTTTAAGTTTGATCCGAGCAGACGTACCTGCAGCAAGTTTGTCCTCTCAGATTAATTATCACTCCTTTGCCAAACGCTGCTGCTGCTGCTGCCGCATCTGAGAAGATGCAGGCCAGGAGTGCCGGAGAGCGAGATTAAAGGAGAGGAAGAGGAAGAAAAAGACAAAAAAACCAGAGGAGTGTCACGGGCTTATTTGTCATGAAAGAACAATAAAGCGTGTGCCAGCAAGGCGGTAAGACAGCTTGCAGCACAGGACTGGCAGGGTTGTGTGTGTGTGTGTGTGTGTGTGTGTGTGTGTGTGTGTGTGTGTGTGTGTGTGGGTGTGTGTGTGTAGGTGGGCTGTTGGGGGGGGGGGGCTCCCAGGGGAGATGTTTCAGCAGACTTTGGGGTAATGACAGCCTCCCTGGGGGACACCTGCGCACTAGCTAACAGAGAGACATTAGCATCAGCAGTCTGTGGAGCACATAGGTGGGGAATCCATCTTTTTTTCTCCTTCTCTCTTTCTCTCTCTTGCTCCCTCTTTTCCATTCTCTCTCGCTTCTCTGCAACAGGATGTCTCTTAATTCAGCCTCTGACTCGAGCAAGAGATTCTGAACTCCTCTTTAACCCCTTGATGTCTGAGAAAGGGGCAGGGATAAATCATCAGTGAAACACTGTAGACCTTCACCACCGTGTCCAGGTCTGCTTCCAAGAGTCTACTACCAAAGCTTCTACCTCAGTGCTGTAGAAATGATACTGGCTTTGAAGAAGGAAAGTCCACTGAAAAAAGTGTTTTTTTTTTTTTTTTAGCAGAGTGGTGAAATGCTACCGAGGACAATCTGTCATCAAACATCCACTGCTAAAGACAGCTATCAGGTGGCTCAAAGGCTGTTCTCCGCTTCACTCTGCTCAATACTGCACACCTCCAAATGGCCCACGATGCCTTGCTGTCTGGTTATATTGTTTGTCTATACTGTTCTTGACTAGTACATTTAACAAAATTTCACTCTTCACAAAAGATGAAGACAGTATCTGCATGTCAGTGTTATATACAGTATATGCTTTGATGACGACTGTAACTGTCTGTCATCCTTAATGACATATACAATATGCTAACACATGTATATATGTTATGTCAAATGTGTGCTTTTCAGCTGAAGTTCAATTGATTTCCATCCTGTCAGTTCTGTTGAGACACATTGGCAATGCCTGCAAACCTCAGCAAACTGTTGGCAAATGTGTTGAGATTGATAACACAAACCTTCACGTGTGTACGGAAACCCCACCCAGACAGAACCTGCCCGTAACACATCACATCCCTCCTGACTGATTGCTTCTGGAGATCAGAGAACACAGCGCTCCTTAAAAGAAAATGCACTCCGGACCGCACGTTAACGAGAGAGAGGAAAAAAAGCGAGAGGCCCGGACACTAATGTAACATCCCAATTATTCCGCAGCTTTCAATCATCCCGATGCCTCTGACAACTCTGATGAATAGTCGCCGCTTCGCGACGCCCCGGACAATGCATAAATAACACGCCCGCGTTTTTCCGTTGGCTTTTTTTTCTTCCCTTCCTTTACCCTTCCAAAAAAAGTGCTGAAAGATGGGAAGCCGTCCCCTCCCTGTGCGTCGCGGCCCAAGTTCTGACTGGGAGTCAAGGGCGAGGGAGACTGGTAGTTATAACTAATGTAGTGACAGGTTAAGATCAAGGGCCGAGCTGACATTCTCACTGCAAAGGTCAATGTATGGTGAGGCCCGCAATGAAGAAATGAGCGCTTCTGCCATCATTGCCAAGGCGAAAGGTCAGACACGAGCTGATTGGTGATAGAACTATCAAATTAACCAATCAATACACGGCTGGGGATGGGAGGAAGCAGAGGCCCCCAGGGCCTGGGGTGGGGTTGAGGGAGTTGGTTGGGGTTGGGGGGAGAGACAGACTGGACCAAATGCCAAGATGTCAACAGCTCTGCTCTGCGTCAGGAAAGCAGGGAAGAAAAGAGGAGACGAGAGGAGTCACTGGGTGAAAATGGAAAGAGGCAGGCCACCTAGAACCACGATGCGCACCCGCACACACACACACACACATACACACAAACACACACACACACACACTTCAATACACATACGCACCTAGGTCTAAACACATGCAAAATGCAGATGTGTTCATGCCTATCTATCTATAGGCAAACTGTCTGCCTCTCCACCCTTTCAACAGCAAAAACAAAAACAATGCCTGATTAATTATATTTCTTGCCCAAACCAAGCAGAGAAGATTGTCCCTTCTCTGCTTACAGTCAACCTAAACGATTTCAGTTCAGTGGTGTGTTATATTTTACCCATGCACTAGAATTTCAAGCATCCTGCAAACCCTTTTCTAAGTCGCTGTCATAAGTATATTTCTCATAATTATATTCTGATAGGAAAATCTATTTCCTGAGAAATGGATGACTTCCTGCTACACTCAGCCACAATGCAACAAAATCTGCAGCGTCAGCCGTTTGCTCACTGGGTACGCATCACTCAGGAAAAACAGTAAACAGGGCTAAACAAACGTAACACCAAAACAAACACGAGAGATTTGGCTTTAAATTATGATGAAGCACGTGTAGTGCAAGAGGTTGAAAGAGAATGAAAGAGAGGAAACAGAGAGAGAGAGAGAGAGAACACACACACTGCGCTGTCCCATAACTTCAGCAAAGAGAGAAGCCTTGGAACAGGAGAGGTAAGTCAGGTTTCCTGATAGCAGCTGAGGTTTCAATACGGCCGTCCTTCTCAGAGAAGGGTTTTCATGCTCTCTCTACCCTCCCTCTCTCTCTTTCTACCCTCTCTCTCTTGTGTAAAACACTACTGTATGGAGGTGACATATGCCCCATTGACTATTGTGCCACGAAACATCAACAGCCCCTCTGCACCAGAGGGCTTTACAGGAAATAATCCTCAACTAGGAGATTAATTGAAAAGCGTTCGCTACACGTCAGTCAAGAGTGACAGGGCCAGTTCCCTTGGCCACGATGTGAAGGTGTGTGTGTGTGTGTGTGTGTGGTGTGTGTGTGTATGTGTGTGTATGGAGGGGGTGTTCAGAGCTGGAATAGCGGGTGTCTCATACCTGTCATAAACAAGAGCATCGACCGTGTGTGTGAGAGACTGTGTGTGTGTTAGTGTGTGTACATGTGTGCGTGTGTGTGAGTGTGGATTGATTGAGGAAATCGAAGGGCTCGATATCATATTTATGAGGACGACGGGGACTCCGATGGAGATTAGCCACGGAGCATAAACACTCGATGTTTGATCGCCGACAGCCGCGCCGCGCTCTTCTTGATTATGCAGAACAATTTCGCCGCCACCACCACTCTGAGCATTAATAGTCCAGTGAAGGACAATGCCGACCGGCGCTTGTCGAAAGGAGACCGAAAACTCTTTCTGCGGTAAAGGCAACGAGTAAGAGAGAGAGAGAGAGAGAGAGAGACCTTTTCTGTTGTTGTGGAATGAGTCTGGTCCTTGAAGTGTGTGGTGGCGGTAAGGGGAACAAATGGGGGGGGGGGGGGGGGGAGTGTGTGTGGTGGTGGAGGGGGAGTGAGAGGCAGGGCTAAGGTTGAGTGGAGCTGGATCTAGAGAGAGAGGGACAGGCTGGAATGGAAGCTCACTGAAGCAGAGGAGATGGGGGTCAGTGTATCCTGAGAATGGCACTACCACAAGAGAAAGTGTGAATTCACGGGATTCCTAAAGCCATGTAAATATATAGGCTTTTTGACTTCTGCCCGCGGGCCTATCTGCAGGCATCAGGGTTTGTCCATGTGTCTGCGTCGGTCCCTGTCTGTCTCGGTGACAGCAGACGTCTGTCTCCCAGCCTGCCTCTGCATCTCCGCCTGTCTGCATCTTTTCGCTATCGGTCCACATCAGTTCCTTTCTGTCTGTCTGTATCACGAATCGTCTGTTTCTCTCCATGCTTGCCTGCCTGCCTAACTACCTCTAGTCCGTCTGGCCTATCTAGTCTACCTGCCTGTCTCTTTCATGCCTGTCTATCTATGGGCAAACTGTCTGCTTTTCAATGAGTAGTTCTACGGTAAAAAAACCCTTTCCACCCTTTCAACAGAAACAAAAACAATGCCTGAATAATTCTATTTCCCTCCAAACTACTTCCACTTTGTCAATATCACATCAAACAGCCAAACAGAAACCCTGTGAGAACACCTACGATGCTAATAATTAAAGCTCTCTTGCAGTGATCTATAGACAACTCTATGATACTAAATGATATCAAATATGAAAAAATGTCAAACTGACTGGCCAGTCAACTATTGAGTCATACAAAATAACTGCCATGAGAAAGTAAACATTTTTAACAATTTAAATTCAGAGAAAATCTAGAATAAAAAAAACACTGATCATAAATATTTCAGGTGTTTTGTCTGCATTTGGGAGCACTTGGGAAAAGTTGTTGAAATGCATATATATTTTTACCTCAAAACAAGTTGGAAGTTACACTTGCATTACCACAAGATGGTACTAATGCATTTGTACGGGGAGCGTCAACAAGCAATCATCTCAAAAGCAGACCACACAAAAAGACACAGGAGTCGGACGGCATTCATAAACAAAGAGGAGAGAAAAGAACTTGGGGCTCCACGCTGTGCCTTCCCACACAACAGCGCTAGCAGACACATCTTTGTCTTTGGATAAATAGCTGGAAAAATGTAACTAGTACACGCCCATTCAAATCACAGCCACTGAATGGAAATGGCCCGGTGTGAATCTCAGCTGTGTGTTTTTGTGTTTATTGTTTGCTTCCCTGTGGTATAGCTGAGGCATTTACATTTCTGTAGCATACAAATTTAAATATTAACAGTTCTAAACTTGCAGCGCAATTAAAGAGCGGTTTGCTGCACAGAGAGCAGAAATTGCTTTTCTTACTCTGTCGGGACTCTGTCAATTTTTGACCTAATTAATGATTCTTTTAAGCCTAATATTCATGTGATTGTTATTCTGTTGAAGTGTTTTGGAGGAAGGGCTGGAAGGTGGGGGGTCGAGGGGAGAAAACAGCACATATATTTCTGTTGCACGACGCCAATCCAAAGGGAGATACTTCAAAACACGCATCCCTAATTTGCATGTGTTTCTGTGCGATTTGAGAAATCGGCCGTTTAAGAGCAGCGGATGCGGCGGGGTGTCTTTGGCAAATTCCTAGATTAATGTGCATTGTATAATTCAATTTTTAATAAGGCCGGAGAATGGGATTCAACATAAAAATGCTCAAATACATCATGAAAGGGTGGGGGACTCTGTACTCAGTATGCAAGGCATTTATGTTTTAATTTGGTGCCGGAGTTTAATTCTAGTAATTGACTAGGCTCACAATTATTTCACTTCTATTATTTTAATACCTATGCTATTATATTCAAGAGATCATTTTCCTCCGAATAAATCTCCACTAAACAAAACAATTTAATGGCAAGGAAAAAAAAATAGTTATTACTTTCTTTAGGATGGTATTAAATTCATTTGCTCAGTGAGTTCATTTTGAACCTCCTCACACACACAGACGTACGGACACACACACACGCACGAACACACACACACACACACATGTTTGTGCACCTAATGGATGATTTATACATAAATTAATGAGCGAAATGTATTAATTAATGAAGGGACAGAGAAATGAGAGTGTGGAGGGCATAGGAAGGATAGGGGGAGATGCAGACGAGGAGAGGTGGACAGAAGAGGAGGATGAAGGAGGAAATGAGTGAAGGAGAGAGTGAGAGAGGGAGGGAGGGAGAAAGAGGGAGGTTGAGGAGTACGCTGTTGGCGTTCCCTTCACACGGACATGGCGACGGATATCGATCCTGGCTGTGTTCATTGGGACGGATTGACAAACACGGTCAGAGTGGCTCGGCCAACAAACTTGCCGATAGCGTGGCACGCTTATTGGCACCTGGACAACCTGTGTGTGGCATAGGTGTGCCAAGGACCTGTCTGTCTCTGCCACAAACCCCCCACCATCATCACCACCACCACCACCACCGTTCTCTCTCTCACTGACGCAGTGAGCACTGTTCTCCACACACACACACACACACATACACACATACACACAGAGACAGCCCACGTCAGTGAGCAGGGCAGGTATTATGAAGGTGAGTAGTACAAGGCTGGTCTGGTTCGTAGGTTTGTTTCTGGCTCGGGCGCGGAGAGCCTGGCTGGACTCAAGCCTTGGCAGTGATCAGGAACGACGCAGACCGCGCCTGTCTGATTCACTCCTCTCCACATAGAGTGACGGAATGTGTCCCTCTCTCTTTCCCTCTGCCAATCTCTCTCTATCACTCTCTCTCTCTGTCCCTTCCCCCTCTCTCTCTCTTGCTCCATGCTACATTATGCAGAAGCACTTCTGCTAATAAATCTTTTTAGCTAATGCATTCCAGATGGAAGCTGCATCACTCCAGTTTAACCTTCCTAAACCCTTCCAAAAATTCCTCCCACCGCCGGCTCCCACCAATTTATCTGCCTCTGATTGAAATGGCATCAATAACCCTTGACAATGGTGTAATAACATTACTGGGGGCTGATTGTCTTCTTTGGTGGACTGGCGAGCAGCAGGCTCAGCTCGAAAAAGGAGAGTGGCTGCCTGTGTGTGTGTGTGTGTGTGTGTGTGGTGTGTGTGTGCATGTGTGTGTGTGTGAGTGTGTGTGTGTGTGTGTGTGTTTGTACCTGATGTATGACATGCCATTTAATTTTACATTTTGCGCAGCCCCCTCTACCAGTGACTGCCTCTGATAAACTAGGATGATAAAATCTTGCTTTGAAATCTTTGCCACACTGCAGGGAGAGGGAACAGAGCAACATATCTTTTATATTTCTAATTTCTGAAGAACAGCTACAACATTGCACCATTTCAAATTTTCAACACCAAAAAAATATATTTCATTCTTAAACCTAAGATTATACATTTCCCACTTGTCCACTTTCATTATTTACCACACCGAGCACAAGAGGGTGCTAATTAATGCTACATAATTTAAAGAATTTTCCTACATATCTAGAATGTTCCAACATATCTGTTTAAAATATAACCCTCTAACATGTACATCCATGTAGTGTACTGCTGCCTCTCAGTATACTAAATGATACCAGTACAATATCATGTTTACATACTCCTGCTACCTCTCAGTGCACTACACTACTACATATCATGATTACATGCTGCTGCTGCTGCCTCTCAGTATACTAAACTATACAGTAATATCATGCTTCATTACTACATATACTATATCTGCTGCTCAGTATACAAATATCATGCTTACATAGTCATGCTGCCTCTTAGTATACTACACTTTACCAGTACAATATCCTTACAATATGCTGACATGCTCCTGCTTGCTCTCTTCTTAGGGGCCAATTTTGAGAGACATGATTTGAAAACTGCACAATTACGACTGACACTGACAAAACAAAGAGCCACAGATCCGTGTTCCTCTGTTAATTAGGTGGCAGTGCACTAAGGATGACACTGCTGTGTTTCAAGCCAATTCAGGCATGTTTGTCTAAATCCCATTTTGTCTATTATGAGAGGGGGCTAAATCACGGGTAAATCAAAATGAAGCTTGACTTTTCCCTGAAGGGTGATTTAATTTTTCACTTTCTATTTTCCTACTTAGAGAGAGTAGGTAAGATGTGCATATTTGAGGTCTTTGACAGTGTGTCATACCCACCTACACCCTCTTTGTCTCACACAGACACACTCCCACATCAAACATGGGGGGACACAGAGGGGTATCACCGTGATCAGGGTCCAGAGAACAGGGACCTAACCATCTACCCTCTCTGAAAATATTTGTTTACACTGAATGAACCTGATTTTGAAGGCAGAATATTGATGAAGGCAGTGTGTATGGCATGCGCGCACATGTGTGTGTGTGTGTAAGTGCCAGCTCTTGCTGTGTGTGCATGTATCAGTGTATGTGTATGTGTGTGTGTGTGTGTGTATGTGTGTGCGAGAAAGACAGAGAGAATGAGAGAGAAGAAGTGAGAGAGATAATGTATCTGTGCCTCTAAATGTTGTAGAGATACAGAGAGAGAGTTTTATGTGTGAGTGTGTGTTGGACCAGTGTGGTGTGTGTGTGTGTGTGTGAGTGTGTGTGTGTGTGTGTGTGTGTGTGTGTGGGTGTGGGGTGGGGGGTGCTGATCAACGGTGAGAGAGATTACCACAAGCTCGGCAGTCACCTGACGTCCCTGCTGAGGTGCCGTCTCCCAGAAGAGAAACGAATCCACGCTGTAATGACTACAGCTTTCCACTGAGCATAAAAGACAGAGGAAGAGAGAGGAAAGCAGGGAGGAAGAAAGACTTTCCCCTCCGTCTGTACCTCTCCCACTCACTCGCTCATTCTCTTCCTCTGTAAGCCGAATCCCTACATCTCTCTCTTTCCCTAACTCCTGACAGATGAAAAAAAAAAGGGAGAAGAGAAAACAGGGAGGAGGTATCTTTTGGGAGATGGTTTAAGTGGGATCTCTTTGAAGGCGTCCGTTTGGTGTGTTTAAGCATCGGTGAAGGAGGAAAAAGAGCGAACCACAGAGAGAAGGAGAAGAGAAGAGGAGAAGAGGAGAGGAGGAGAGGATGAAGGCTCATCAGTCGGGGCAGCTGCTCAAAGGCGGTTGTGTAACAAAGGTCTTTGTGCATGTGGCCAGTAGAGGGCTCCTCATCAACAGCTACTTGAGCAGAAACAAATGAGAGACTGGCACACTGGCTTTCAGCTGCCTTCTCTGCTAATACACAGCACACTGCATAGTATGTACAAACCGGATACAAAATAGATTTTTTATCACATCCATAATGCCATTGAAATGCCAAGGTGTTTGCATGATGTGAACGATTATGTGAAATTTCCTATTTTTTTCTGCAGGACTTACATGAGAATTGTAGAAAATATTTAAATACTACTACATTTGCTTATGTTCTGTCACTTTCATAACATGGAACTGCATAATGTTTGTCATGACCTAAACTGTGTTTAATTAATGATTAATGTTTGATAATTTCATAGAGATATAATTCCATATCAATGAGCGTATGCATGAATGAAAAGATGCTTTTTTTGGTGTTCAAGAGGCAATCTAATGCATGTGTTTTTTAGTGATGCTGCACCTGTCTCCAGCTCAAAACTCGCCCTTCGTCAGCAGTCAATTAGGGCTGATTAACGATGTTTGAGCGAGCCGGCAGGGCTCCCCCTGCGTCGGGGTGACCTACTGCTCGGCGTGCTCGTTGGGGTGTGTCCGCGCGGCGGAGCCAAGCTGTGCGGCGAGGCCCTAAGGTGTAAATACCAGCCACTTCCTGTCCGATGTCATTTCCTTCAGCGGGTCCCGCCTGTCGTCGAGGGCCACGGCTCAGCCTCTGATCTCTCTCCCTGCCACCACCAAACCTCCCCCTCCTGACACACACACACCACACCTCCAACCTTTCTGCCCACTCCAACCCCCCCCCCCCCCCCCCCACAGACACACACACACACACACACTTACACCAGCTCCTTCCTTCACACTGCATGAATCTTTTACAGGACCCATCTGTCCAGAGTCTGCGGAGCCACTGACACACACTCGCCGCCACTGCCGCCGTTGGCCTGGACAGGGTCCACATCACGAGGCCACAGTGTAGTCACTCTGTGACGGCAGGCTGGAGGTCCAACTGAGAAAATGACTCTCACTGCCTCTGATGAGGAGGCTTTGGTATACAGCAGCAGATGGTCTGAGAGAGAATGTCATAAAAAGAGAGAGAGAAATGGAAGGAGAGAGAGAGAGACAGAAAAGAGAGAGAAAGAGAAAGAAGGAAAGAAACAGGCACAAAAAGAGCAAAGGAAAGGAGAAGAAGAATGGAGAGAGAGAGGGGGAGAAGAAAAACAGAGAGATAGAGGGGAGGGGGTGACAAAAGATAAGAAAGGAGAGGAGAAAGAAAGGAGGGAGGCATGAGAGAATGAGGGAGAGGTATGAGAGTGAATGAATGAGAACAACATGTAGAAAAGAGAGAGCTGGAATGAGAGAGAGAGAGAGCAAAGGAATGTTGGAACGACAGCGGAAGATGAAAAGAGGGCAGAGGGCTGGGTGGATGGAGAGTGACAGGGGGAGAGTAACACAAACACACACACACACACACACACATACCCAACTCCCCTTCCAAAGACACACACACACACACACACACACACACACACCAGACTTAGACGGAGTGTGTGTGTGAATGGGTCAGAGGGAGCACTATAAAGAACATCCTGGTACAGTACGGACGTCTCTTTCAGTGAAGCCCGGAGAGAGATTATGATTCTGGGGCGGCACGCGGCATTTGTCTTCATTTTGTCTGACTGTCTTCATGCGTTATTATTAGTGGCTGTCAGGGTCCTCGCGCTGGGAGGAGGGGAAGGGAGGGGTGGAGGTTGTGCATGGACGAACACACACAGCCGCTTCACGTCGCCGCGTAGGAGAGAGGGGGAGAGAGAGAGAAAGAGAGGGAGAGAGAGAGAGAGGGGGCAGTGTATGTGAGAGGGGGGTGCAATGTGTGTGTGTGTGCATCTGAAAAAAGAGGAATAGAGTGTATGTGTGTGTATGCGTGTGGGGGAGAGAGAGAGCAAGGAGATGAAGAAAAACTGTGGGCATGTGTGTGTGTGTGCCAAGTGTGTGTGAGAGAGAACCAGTATGTGTACATCTGAGAGAGAAATATAATTATATACAATATAATAATACCTATATATAATATGTGTGTGTGTGTGTGTGTGTGTGTGTGTGTATGTGTGGTTGTGAGAGAGAGAGAGAGAGAGAGAGAAAAGGAAGGAAGGAAAGGTGTGCGTGTGTGTGTGTGTGTGTGTGTGGTTGTGAGAGAAAGAGACAGAGAGAGAAAAGGAAGGAAGGAAAGGTGTGTGTGTGTGTGTGTGTGTGGGTACAAATAAAAGCGGGTGGGTGGGAGGGAAGAGATGGAGAGAAAGGGCCATTTCAAATATTAGTCCAACCCATGACGGAATTCATCAAGGTCAATGGACATAGCGGCACGCATCAGCTGGCAGGAGGACGCCCGCTTAGCACGCTTCCTGGGCAGCCGCGCCACCCCGCGCCACGTCTTGGATTTATTTATTTCTCCTCCTCCCTTCCTCCACTCCTCCTCCTCTTCCCTCCTTTCCTATCCTCTCTTTCCCTGTACAGGGGGCCGTGTGTGTGTGTGTGTGTGTGTGTGTGTCTGTGTATGTGTGTGTGTATGTGTGTGTGTGTGTGTGTGGGGCTGGCTGAGCTGAATGGAGTCGGGATGACTGAAATACTCCCCCCCAGCAGCAAATGAAGTCCATGCCCGAGTGGAGACCTGGAATATTTACTCCAAACAATTTCTCTGCCTGTAAACAGGTTTGCTGTGCGTACGGCCGTGAATATGTGAGTGTGTGTGTGTGTGTACGTGCGTGTGTGTGCCTGTGGCTGGCTTTCTGTGTATATATCTGTGTGTGTGTGTGTGTGTGTGTCTGAGTGAGTCAGTGTGCTGGCCCAGTGGTTTTACTTAAATGACCATAGGTAGGATGGTATGAGGGTGAGATATAGAGGACAGAGCAGGCAAGCAGAGGATGAACATGAAGTAGAAATGGGGGGGAAAAAGATGTCCAGACTCTCTCTTTGTGTGTGAGTGTGTGTGAGTGTGTGTGCGCGCACGCATGCGTGTGTGTGTGTGTGTGTGTGTGTGTGTGTGTGTGTGTCAGTGAGTGTGTTACAGTCCTAAGTTTTGGACCTTTGCCATTTGGGGAGCAGTGGCGTGTGGCTGGCTGCAGGGCTGGCCAGCTGAAGAGTTAGCGCTGATTTAGTTGGAGGTCACTGCTGTCAGCCGCCTCCATTCCGACGCCGCCAAAAGGTTATGCACAACCCCAAAGCAATCTCTCTGCCGAGCCACAGAAAACTGTCATAAAAAACGAGTGCACACATTCGTTCTTCTGTCTGAGGAAGAGATTGCTGGCTCACCAGAGGATGGAGAGGGAGAGAGACAGGGAGAGAGAGAGACTGGGAGACTGTGTGAAAGAATGAGAGAGAGAGAGGGAGAGAGAGAGAGAGAGAGAGAGAGAGAGAGAGAGAGAGAGAGAGAGAGAGAGATGAAGAGAGTCAGATGAAGTCCTTACAAGGGACGGAGTTTTCTGGAAAACATGACTGTAATGAATTGTTATTAATTACGGCAGAGAGCCAGAGAAGGTTGTGCAAGGACGAAGAGAGGAGAGGAGAGGAGAGGAGAATTACATAGCGGAGGCTTTTTATTTCACTTTAGTTTTTGTCATTGAACTCTCTGCAGTTTTACTGCCGCTGTGCGATTAACACAGCCAACTAGAACCTCCAATTCAAACTGAATCTACCTCCAATTCAAACTGAATCTACCTCCAATTCAAACTAGAACCTCCAATTCAATCTAGAACTTCCAATTCAAACTGAATCTACCTCCAATTCAAACTGAATCTACCTCCAATTATATCAGCATCTACCTGCTGATATAGTGTGCTAGTTAGCTGCTAGTAGTTAGTGTTGTAGCTGAATAAAATCACCTAGTAGATAAAAATAAAACAGTTCTACTTATCGTTCTGTATGATTCATATAGCATACTAAATCATATAAATAAATGTGAATATTCAACATAAAGATGGTTTATCTGAATGTACCTATTTTGTCTGAGGGATTACTACAACCCAGAGGCCTCCCTCAGCTCTCTAGGCAGGCTGCCCTAGACTGCTCACTCCTATTAGTGTGGATGAGACCAGCAGGGTCTCTGGGACATGGAGATGGTAATGCTTAGGTAACAGACATGTCTTTGGGCAAACACTCCTGAGAAAATGTCAGAGAGACAGGGAGAGAGAGAGGGAGAGGGAGAAATAAAGAAAGAGAGAAAGAGGGAGAGAGAGTGTGTGTGTATGTGTGTGTGTGTGTGTGAGAAAGAGAGTGTGAAAGTGAGAGTGAGAAAGAGGGAATGTGTGTGAGAGAGAGTGTGTGTGAGTCAGTTGGGACTTGAGCCGTGCCTGGATGAAGAGCATCCAGCTTGGCATCACAGATTAGGTCATGACATGCCACCCTGAGGAGGAGTGTATGTGTGTGTGTGTGTGTGTGTGTGTTGTTTGTGTGTGTGTGTGTGCGTGTGCGTGTGTGTGTGTGCGTGTGCGTGTGCGTGTGCGTGAAAAAAGGCCGAGGCCCATCTCGTCTCCTCAAAGTCCCAACCATATTAGCTCATGCACAGTGAGAACTCACACACACAGAGATGGGGGGGGGTAGACTGACAGGGAGAAAGAGGGGTAAAGCCTGAACTAAGAGCAACCAAACTCCCACTGCAAAGCCATGGCTGTGGTTGTTAGTGACTATTGAGCAACTATAGGACTATTACATGACTACAATTGGCCATCTCTAACACAATTTACATCTATTTACATTTACCAGACGCTTTTATCCAAAGTGACTTACATCTTGTCAGTTGCCTGGAGCAACTTAGGGTTAAGTGCCTTGCTCAGGGACACAACGGTGACAGCTGGGATTCAAACCCACAACCTG
This sequence comes from Tenualosa ilisha, assembly GCA_015244755.2. Classification (NCBI taxonomy): domain Eukaryota; kingdom Metazoa; phylum Chordata; class Actinopteri; order Clupeiformes; family Clupeidae; genus Tenualosa; species Tenualosa ilisha. The sequence goes on along the minus strand of PYXC01000134.1, from coordinate 519,880 downwards.
TCAGGCACGCTAGTCATGTTCCTTAACCGCTACGCTACCACTGCCTGTACTATAACACAGTGTGTCATCATCTGGCCTAAAACATGGTTTCAAGAAGGGTTATCAAACTGTTCTTTCTTGCTGTCCATGCTAATGAGAATGTTGGCTCAATGGCAAGTTTCTTGTTGCCATGTCAGTGTGGGGACTGTTTTGTGCTTTTTATCCACGAGCTGGACCGCCCATCTTATAAACCCTGTTATATTTTACACAAAAGAATTTGAAAAATCTGAAGAAGAAAACATTTCCCCTGTGCATTCTTTTTGCAACTCTGCAATTACGGAGAGAACAGCTATTCGCTAACAATGCCCCATGCAGACATAAATGTTTCTAAAGTATACCATACCCTATATAGACACAAACATATTTAGTTTAACAAAAGTATGTACGCATATATGGCTCGGAACACACACACACAGACGCGCGCGCGCACACACACACACACACACACACACACACACACTTGTGATTATGTAAATACACAGACTAGAGCTCCCTCATGCCAAATCGATTCCAGATAGCGGCGCGTCTCCAGCAGCTGACACGAATAAAGCCGCACACACACTCCTGGCAGGCATAAAAGTCCCGCTGTACTTAAAGATCCACAAAACCGCTGCTGTGGCTCCAGATGAAGGAGCCGTAAAAGCCCTGTCCCGCGAGTTTGTCTCACGAGCCGTGCACACACACACACACACACACACTCACACTCACAGACATGCAAATACACACACACACACACGCATGCACGCACACACACACACACACACTCGCAGACATGCAAACACACACACACGCACATACACATAGACACAGATACACACATTCGCAGACACACGCGCGCGCACACACACACACACACACAGACGTAAATGTGTGTGTGACTTTACTCGATTCGACTTCTCTGGCTGCAATAACAGCCCAGCGAGCCACAGGGGTATGGGTAAGTTAGAGAGGGGTGGGGTGGGGGGTCCCCATTCTGCTTCAAACAAGATGAGGCCGGGCAGCAGCACTTTACTGCCGCCACACAGCAGCAGCAGCAGCATGGCACGCCACAGCACGGCCAATCTTACAGCCTCATTTAGCAGTGGGACTGGAAGACTAGCCAACTGTGTGCTACTGAAGGAGGGGACGGGGAAAGGGGGGGGGAAGAGGGACGCAGACCTTTGGCCTGTAGGCTACTAACTATTTGCCACTTGCATTGGTCTGATGTGGTCTGATAATTGTAGACAAGTTATCATGTTATCATGTAACAAGAATTCAACTCTTTGTATTCTTAGGTGCTCCATTAGTCTGAAGCTTCTTATAGTCTTTACAGCTGTTTAGAACTGCATTCAGAAGATAGATGAGTCTTATTTGGGACCAACAAAGATCACAGGAAAATAATGGCCTCGAGCACATGATGACTAGCACATCAAAAAATGAAGAAACAAACAAATAAATAAACAATAACATTGAGCAGGGAGAGATACTGCAGTGTTCGATCTGAGGGTCTTTATTTTGCCGTTGGCACATGTCTGCCATGTTCCTTCTGCTGGTCTCTTCAGGGTCGAGCTTAATTCCATTAACCTGAAATTGACAGTGTCTGATGATCAATAAACATCTATCTGAAGGGCCTCAGCATCTTAAACACTGCTCATAAGCCTGTAGGCTGTGTGAGTGTGTGTGCGTTTGAACGTGTGTGCGAGCGTACGTGTGTGTGTGAGTGTGTGTCCGTGTGTGTGTGTTAGAGAGAGAGAGTGTCAGGAGGACATTTGAAAGATGAGTGAACATGTAACACATATCTTCACAATACATGCATATACTGTGTGTCCCTGTGCAATATCATTTCTAATCCAGTGTCAATGTGTAGCAAACATTTATGGGGAAGCAAATGTGTGCACGTCTGCATAACTAGAATGCATCTTTCTAATGCAATAATAACACGGTTGTGTTGCCTCTTACCAGCAAACAGCGGGGAAGCGCCTGCTCACCACAAATACCCATGCTGAGAGGCTTTGGTGAGACCGAGCCATCAGGGCTTGTATCAGCGTTTCACAGGGGCCTCACACACACACACACACACACACACACACACACACACACACACCACACACACACACACACACATACGTGCATACAAAGCCAGGCCCACTAGCTCTTAATGCTGTAAGCTCTTAGCTTTTATTCAAAAGCTGCCACAGATATGTACATAAAAAGGGCATTGTGTGTCTACATTGAGAACGTCAATTTTGAAGTGATTTTTTTTTTTTTTATTATTTATTTTGAAAACAGCACAGCAAAGGCCGATGCAGTTTGAAAAGAAGGTAGGGTGCATGGGTATGGAAGGAAGAAGGAGAGGAGGAAGAGAAGAGGAGGAAGATGAAGATGAGGAGGAGGAAGAGAAGGAGGAGAAGAAAAAAAAATCTGGTTTTCCTTTCTTACTTCTCTGCCACTTATTAATCCACATGCTCACAATTTATAATGAAATTATTCAGTGGGATCAAATTCCTTAGTGGCGACACAATGAGGAGCGGGGCGAAATGAGAGGATTAATTTCCACGGGAGGATTTGAGCGCAGGCTTTCGCAGACGGAGGTTTACATTTCCACCCGTCATTAGAAAGTCAGACGCTATGCACAGAGGCAACCCCGCAGCCCCCACCCCCCTCAGACTCGTCTGGATACATCATCTCTTCCCCTCTCTCCCCCCTCTCTCTCTCTCTCTCTCTCTCTCTCCATACTCCTACGTCCTCTCTGTCTCTGATGAGACTGACAGATCTCGTCCACATTTCTCACACTAAATGTGAGAGGTCTAGCAGTTCTCTCTGCTTCCTGTATTTTGGCCTGCACACATGATGCTCCAGTAAGGGCCGGTGGTTGGAGCAGAAATAACCCCTTTTCACTGAGGGATTGAATCTGACACCTCCCTCTTATGAACGGACCTGTGAGGGTACTAACACACTAAGATGTTATACATCATTGCCAAAATGGAGAAGACCTTATATTCATTGCTCCTGAAGACATAACCATAAAGAAAGTGATGAAGAGTAAGCATGAGAGGGGAGAGAGAGATGCAGAGAGAAAGAAGAGAGAAAAGAGCAAGAGAGAGAGAGACAGAGAGAGAGAGAGAGATCTGTGCGAACAGGAATTACTGCCTGTCTTACTTGGACAGCAAGGACAGACAGCAGCTCTTGTTGCTAAATATGTCACTGAATGCCATAAAGCAAGGGACAGTGGATAGACACGACTAAAACATAAACACAGATGTACACCGATTCACACCATTTCAGAACACACCACATCCACACTCACATCATCACTCACACACACACAGGCCCAAAACACACATACACTCACACACACTTACTCTTTCTCTCTCTCTCTCTCTCTCTCTCTCTCTCACACACACAGACACGCACACACACACACACACACACACCATTTTGTTTATATGTATACATTTCATGGATACACGTATGTTCAAACTGTATTGTCGGGATGTTGGCAATGCGATGAACTAGTTGTCGTGCCAATAAAGCTCACGTGAATTGAACTGAAATGAATTAACAGAGAGAGAGACAGAGAGAGACAGAGAGATAGATAGAGACAGAGAGAGAGAGAGAGAGAGAGAGAGAGAAAGAAAGGGGCAGAGAATATTGTTGCGGCACTGAAGGCTCAAGATGAGACCAGCTGTAGGTGGGCACTGGATTGATGTTTTAATTTGTCTGTGTGTGTGTGTACCCTGCTCTCCCCTCCTCTCCTCTCCTCTCCAATCCACTCCCTCCCTTTCTGGGTTTGGAACACATTAAGGGAGAAAGGAGAACAGAAGCACAGGGAGAGTGAGGGAGAGAAAAAGAAGAGAGGGAGGGAGGGAGTGAGAGAGTGTGTGTGAGAGAGAGAAAGAACGCAAGGGAGAAAGACAGAGACATTGAGAGGCAGAGAGAAAGCCCAATTGAGAGAGGGGGGAAAACAAGGGAGGGGAAGAGAATGAGAGAGGAGAGAGAAGAGGAGGGGAGAAGGAGAGGAGAAGGGGGCCCTCTCTCTCTGCCTCTTTTTCTCTCTCTCTTTTTCATTCTCTCTTTCCGTCTCTGCCCCTCTCTCTTTTGGGACAATGCCCCGACGGCCTGCCCGGAGCCTGTTTAAATTCCGCAGGTATCTCAAGGTTGTTATCTATTTCGGATCAACAGTGCGGGTCAGGGTTCAGGGCCGCCTGAAACTCCCCAATCCTCAGCAGGGCGGCTGATTGACAGCAATCAGCCTCTCCTCCCCGTCACTCGGGGAAGCGCGCCAGGGTCAAGGCAGCGGGCGATTTCGTCTGTCATTTTTAATTATCCAAATGATATTCACAGACAAAACCTTTCCCCATCCATCAGGGCATCGCATTACCATAGACAATGTTTGTTTAAAGACTGGCCTATAAAATCAAACAATTATGAATGCAGACAAGCCTCAGTATTGACTGCATAAATAATAAGGGATGAGCCTTTTTTTCTCCTCACTCTTTCTCTCTTTTTTTTTTCCTCCTCCTCTTCCTTCTCTCATCTCTAAATTCACGTAGCTAATGAATTGCTGGAGTGGTGCGGGGCAGTCGAAAGAGGGGTAATCAGGATGCCCGGCTCCGAGCTGCCCGATGACCTTTCTTACCCCCGTCAGACTCCGGAGTGGCCGCCCCGGTCTGGTCAGCATTCCATAGGAGCGTTATTGACAGGAGGAGGAGAGGGAAGGGGAGAGAAAGGAAGGAAAAAAAAACACGAGGAGCGGAAAATAATTCAGGAGCGGCAGAGAGCGGAATACCCATGATTCTGCTGCTGCTGTTGGTGCACATGTGCACAGGTACGGAAATCTGCGTTGCATATGTTGCAGATCTGTGTGTGTGTGTGTGTGTGTGTGTGTCAGTGGATGAGTGACAGTGCAAAGTGAGTGCTCTCACTGAGCCTCATTACACAAACACACACACACACACACACACACTTCCTTCTAGAGAAGTTCTGCGGCATCTTCTCCAGGAATTCTGATTGGTGAATGAGTGCACTGGCCCAGCAGGGGGTGGGAGGGTGGGGGGCTTGTCTGTTAGAGTTAACTCCACGTACACCTTCTATTGTATCCTTCACCTGTGTGCTGTTAACCCCTGACACCCACGTCAGCTGGCGCTAAGACCCAGCTGCCACCTGCCGACAGCTCCTACCTGTGGCCCTTGTGCACACCTGCACACTTGTGACAAGCCGCACAGGGGATACAGGAGCCTCCAGATGCTACCTGCACACAAACACACACACACACACACACACACAAATACAGAGACACAGATGCAGACACACACACACACACAATACATCCACGTACACGTGCGTGCACACACACACACAAATACAGAGACACAGATGAAGACTCACGCACACACACAACACATCGACGTACAAACACACACACTCCACCTGTGCCTGTCTGACTGCCATCTTTCACTTTTACAGTGCACACACTCCTTATTAGCTGACTTCTTGCTGCTCCAGCTTCCCCATGCATACTTACACAATCATGCATACTTCCCTATGCATACTTACATACTCATTTCATTACATTATACATCATACCTGTGAAATACCCTCAACTTCTGAGAAATTCAAAGAGATGTAATTTTGAAACTATAAAGGAATATTTTAACCACTTAAGCACTTAAATCTAAATCACAGGTATCTGAGGTTTGACTTGCACACTTACATAGACAGACAGCACTAGTGGACTCTCAGTGACCATAATGTATTTGCAATATGGTCTAACTGTCTCTGCAAAACTCCATGGCTTTGGCATTGCAAGCTTAAGGTTCTACAATAAGCTCCCCAGTGAAGCCTATAAAACTGCTTAATGCGTTTCTACGGCACTAAGTGGGAAACAGCCTTCTGTTTCACCACAGCACTTTTCCAAACGTAAACATGTTAAGGAGCTCCCAGAGAAGACTGCTGAGGGAGAGTTCTGGAACGACAACAAATACACTCACGACTTGAGTGCAATTGAGTTCGTTTTCACAGCTCAAGAGTTTTTGCTTCATCTTCTCGAGTTTTTGTTTTCCATAATCAGATTTTGTGATGAAAAAACTCACTTACAGTTTCACTGGCCTCATAGTCATCTATCCGAAATTTCTTTTACGTCGGAGTTATCACATACCTACGTGTACCTATGGCTGCTACAATAGGCTTCATTTAGTGAAATACTGTTGTTCAAACACAACCTTGTGCGAGAGCTTTCGAAAAAGATTACCCTGCAAGAGTGTGTGTGTGTGTGTCTCTCTCTCTCTCTGTGTTTGTGTGTGTGTGTGTGTGTGTGTGTGTGTGAATGTCAATGAGAATGCCAATGCTCTGACAACCATTTGAGCTGCTAAGGAGGACTAAGATGGACTGACAGAAATAAAACAGATGCTAATAATGTTGGGCATTCTTGCTGAGGGTCTGGCTGCGGGGGAACAGTGGTTGGATGGGTCATGGAGACATTTTGAAGAGCCATCAATTGCTGCTGGACAGCGTTTCAAACTGTGATGGTCTGCAGGGAAGCGGCTCAGCATAAAAATGAGATGTTTCCCCGACTAAAAAAATGTGTGTGTGTGTGTGTGTGTGCGCGTTTGTGTGTGGACGGGGGTGTATACAGGGTGTGTGTGTGTGTGTGTGTGTGTGTGTGTGTGTGTGTGTGTGTGTGTGTGTGTTCATGTGTGGGCAAGTGTGTCTGTGTTTGAGCAGGCCTAAATGTGTGTATATATATGTAAATTTTGTTCCCATTATGTTATGCAAGCTAGTGAACCACAGCAAGAAGGCTTCTGACATGTTTGCTTTCAACAGCAAATTAGTCAACAAAAGGAAAAGCATCAAGTTGGGCCCGACAGCCCTTCTTGGAGCCGGCTGATAAAAGCACACCAAACTGACCGCACTTGACATCAGACAGCCTTTTTCAGAGCAACATTACAGGGCATCACAGAGCAGTTCTCAGTGATGAAAAGCAACTGGCAAACCAAAAAAAAAGCCCACATACATCCACCACTTCGGCACACTGGCAACTCTGACTTCAAAATGATTTATTAAAATGGCAACATGCCGCAGTCAATTCTACCCTCCCTAGCCTCCCACAGTCAATTTTTCCCTACAAATTACTATTAATATTGCTGGAGATTAGAGATTATGATAAGATGAATTCGAAACTGTGGGTCGTTTTTTAACCACTGACCGTTACGTAAAATCGTCAATCTGTTCACACATGAACTCTTCATTTCTCACAATGTTTTTTTTCTGTGGGGATTATTATGGTGTGACTGGACTCCTCCCCGGCTCTGGTGTACGGACGCTCACACAATGACCAGCTGGGCTGGGTGGAGGACCTACAGATCCCAAATTTAGTTTTGGGGTGGCAGAGGCTCGCCCCCTTTTTTTTTTTGCCCCCTCCTCTCCTCCCCCAGCAGTGGGCTGCATTCCTAGACTGTTTTGTCTGGGGTGGGAGGAGAGGGCGGGAAAAAAAAAAAAAAAGAAAATGGAGAAGGGGAACACAAAGGCCATTTTCAACATTCTCCCAATTAACCTCCGCCATTGGGACTCTGAACAAGGCACACAATGGCCGTCTGACCCGGAGTCAGTGGACGGCTTGATGGAATGGACTGATCTGCATGAAGCGAGGCCAGCAGCCCGGGGCTCTGTGGCAACGGCGGGAGAATGCCTACGGAACATAATGCCTTTAGTATATACATTCTCTGCCTTTCATTGTCTGTTCTCCTTTCTCACCCATCTCTCCTATTCCCTCTCTCTTTTTCTCTCTGCCTCTCCATCTCTCTCTCTTTCTGTCTCTCTCTCTCTCTCTGTATGTGAGACTGCAGCATTCCAAAAGTCAAAAAAGAAAAAATCTCCTCCACATGCACCATTCTTATCTCCCGCTCTCCCCATTTCACAAACACACTCTTGTCTTCTTTATTTCATTCCTCTCTCTTCCTCTCCGTCTCTCTCTTTATCGCTGTCTCTCTCCATCTCTCGCTCTCGCTCTATCTCTTTCTCCAAAGACCCACTCTCCAAATTGTTCTTGTCCCACAAGGGGCCTTGCGAGGGAGGGAATATATGTATGTGTGTGTGTGTGTGTGTGTTTATGTGTGAGACAGAGAGAGTGTGTGCTGCTGCATCCATGGTGCTCGTGGTAGTTCCTCTGCACCGCAAATCAACCTGTGATTACGGAGCTTGACAGCTGCACACAGACGGCCTCAAACACAGATCCCGCCTCTGCCTTGATGTTATGCAAATGTAAACAGCTGTCATTTCCAAAAGCTGGCGTCTCCCAGCCTCTCTGCCAGCGTGAAGATCGAAGGGTGTGTGTGTGTGTGTGTGTCTGGCAGTAGCACCAGCCTTTACCAATACGAACCACACACCCACACACATGTTCCTCCTGAGTCACACAAACAACAAACAACAAACACACCATGTACGGAGGCAACTAAAAAACAAAAACAAAGCCAGTGATGGCAACAACATCAACCAAATAAACAAAGAATGGAGGGACATTAAACAGGCAATATTAAACGCTCACTGATGAAAAACGCCCTTGATGTGTGGCCATAAAGATACACAATCAGCAAGTCGGCAAAGTCCTCTGAGACGCTGGCCACCTTTGCACACTACAGGTGTCGACAGAAGCGAAGGACTCTTTCAAGACCAAATGTGCGTTCACGCCCAGCAAACACACACACACACACACACACACACACATAGACACACACACACTAGGCGATTAAAAGCCCTGCTGTCATCCTGCGAGGACAGCCTACAGCCTCTGATTCCTTAGGAAGTAGCCGCTATTGATCCGCCATCATTAGATAGGCACATCAAAACCGCTTCGCCCTTTTTTGTGTGCAAGAACAAAGCGAGAGTGATCATTTTTTGGCGCTGGAGACAGACGGACGGAGGGAGAGAAGAGAGGAAGAGAGGAAGAGAGGAAGAGAGGGAAAAAGAGAAAGAGAGAGAGAGAGAGAGAGAGATGAAAACTTCTCAGCACCTTGTTTGTCTGATCGTAATGAGATGAATCACAAACGCGAGAGCTTCTGAGCGGCACTCCAAAAGATACTGATCACTAGTTCACAGAGGGGCTATTGCTCAAATTCATTTCATGGCCAAGGTAGAGGAAAAAACAGCTCTGTACTTTCTTGACCCTTTCTTCCAAATGGGCTGGACCTCACAGCAGGCCTGGCGTTGGCAAAAAGGTTTGCTGAGGTGAAATTAAAAAAATCCATAACAAAGCCAATCTGCTCAATACTTGTAACTCTAAAAGGTACTTTTAAAAGACTCTAAGCCAGGGGGCGTTTTTGTTTTGCAGTGGTGTAGATGTATACTTTTAATTCTGGAAAGTTCTCTCACAAACCACCCCAGGAGGCTAGTTTTGTAGTCTGTGTGCGCTGTGGAGGTCCACTAACGAGGAGGCGATAGTGTGGCTAGTGTTTTGACGAAAACATGCTTTTGCATAGGATACCTTCAGGTGTCAGTCTTAACCTGTACCTGATGACTTCCATCTAGGGATAGGTAATTAGTCTCTAAGGATTATAACCACAAGTTAATTTGGAATTTGCTGTGATGCAGCCTAAAACTGTGATGGCTCTACTGTGAAGGGAGGCTGGGATCATAGAATATGGCTATTTACAGTAAAAGACAGACACAGGCACAATAAATCCAATATTTCCATCTTCCACCCACTCTTTTAGAGAGTCATTTACAGCTACACCGAAACCATTCATTAACGATATCCGCCGAGCAACCCATTTAAAAATGTGCCCTATTCAAACCATGATGTGAATGCGATCTGAAATGATTCCGACTGGCAAGAGGATCGCGCTAGCTGCCAGTCTGCCAGCGGACGTCTGCTGTCTGCCACTGCCGATAATGACCCCGTGTCAGCGAAGGCCTCGCCCTTGCCCGCTGTACTGCACAAGTGACACCAGTCTGCAGGAGGGAACGGCGGCAGTCAAACAGCAGGCCGCCGTGAGCTGTCACTCCCCCCTCTATGGCAGAGCCATGCGGGGCTGGGCTCAGATAGGATGGGATGGGGCTGGCCTTCCTCCAGACAACTGCACCAGCAAAAGATGCTACACCAACAGCTGAGCTGATGGAGAAGAGAGAGAAATGGAGAGAGAGACAGAGATGAAGGGAAGGAGATGTGAGAATGGGAGCGGAGAATATATGATGGGAGAAAGAGACAAAGAGAGAGAAAGTGATGGCAGGAGAGAGAGATGGAAGGGCAGATGGATGGATGCATGAACTGGTTGATATAAGAGGTCAGCAAGGTCATATAAGTACCAACCTCCACTGACGTGAACCCATCACATGAGACTGACAAGATGAAAAGAAAAAGTGATGCAAATATGAACAGACACAACACACACAGACACAAGCATGCACGTACACACACACAAATACTAGGGTTACAATGGCTGGAAATGACTAGATTTCATTTCAAAATGTATTGTAACTATAGTCATAAAAACACAAAACTCCACTGAATGAGGCATTTATGTTTAAACCAAAGAAAATAAATCGTTTAAAACTATCACTATGGGTATTTAATCCAATTGTTAATTTTTCTATGACTAGGGCGTAGCTGAGTGGAAACACTGGCCTCTCTGGGTTTGTTTGATGGCCTATAATGTGGCATTTAATACCAGTAACCTTATGAAGGGTCAGTGGGCTTATTACATTCATAGGGGCACTTCCATGCTCATATCAAAAAATGAGCAATATTGTCTTCATTGTAATTATCTGTCTCATCTCATAATGCTACCTTACAGTAATAATGAAAACTGAGTTGAGCTGAGCTATATCAGAAATATGAAATATGACATATAAATATAAAAGACCAATCTGGCAACAATAAATAACTTATGTAAATATGTTTAAATATACAGGTAATACCTTTAGCCTCACATTTCAAAGCAGGACACTGACAATGCTTTGCCAACTTAAGTATAAATGTATGTATTCTTTATTTAGGTTAGTATATTATATACACTATGTATAGGTTATATTTGTCTTTCCAGCAAAGTTAAATTTTTTCCATTGAAGTTACTGAAATGTGCCAGGATGTTGTAAAAATTTCCAGTTAAGAGAAGCAAATGCGAGCAAGAAAAAAAAAAAAAAAATGCACGCACACACACGGATGCACACACAGGCACACACATAAAAACACACAGGAATGTCCCTGAAACCTCTCTTCTCTTGCTAGAACACAAGCCTTCTCCTTGTTCCGTCTAATTATTCTTGCTCGGAGCATCAACAAAATATATATTCTATATTGAACCGTGGCAGTAAGTAACTCTGAGCAGGAAAGGGAGGGGCAAAAAAAGCCACAGTGTTTGTGTCAGACGAGACCTTTGGCTGGGACCAGCTGCCTATGCTGGGGAGCCCTGCATATTAAATCAGTTAATTGATTATCTGGGTTGACAAAACTGGGCTCGTAAATGTATTCAATGTATTTGGCGGCGGCACAAAGCAGACAGAGAGCCCTCTGTGCTCCGGCCCTCTCCCCGCCAGCCCTCCCCGCTCAGCTGGGCCAGAGCAGTCAAAGGAGCACTGAGCACAAAGCAAGGGACGGCAGGAGAGGGGGGAGGAGGAAAAGGAGGAGGAGGAGGCACAAAGCCAGCCAGCCAGCCATCATGGAGGGGAACAAGTACAAGCAGACGCATGCGCACACACACACACACACACACACACACAAGCATTTCCGTACATACACATATGGCTGCAAAGGCATGTCCATGCATACTCTCACATATAGATACATACATGTATAAACACACACACACACACACTCTCTGTCTCTCTCTCTCTAGCCCTATCCCTCACACACACACACACACACACACACACACACAACAACGGGCACACACAGATAGCTATATACCTACTGACAGGTAACTATCATAAGAATGCCCACAAACGTAAGGTCATAAAAGGGAACACTCTCTCACAAGCTCACAAGATCAATCTCTATATAGACAGGAGGCAGGAATAAATGCCTGTGTCATAAAACAAGACCAGTTAAGGGGGCACAGACAAACAAAACACACAAGCACACACACACACACACACACTTTATTCAAGGCTCAGTCCCACATACACAGAAGGTGAGGATGAATGTGCCTGTCACATGACTGATCAGTTAAGCCCACTGGCCTGGTGACACACACACATACATCTACGCACGCACACACACACACACACACACACACACACACACACACACACACACTGCCTGTGATGCTATTTGGCTCAGTGCTGTCATGTGCACAGCTGTGTGCGTTCAGGAAGGCAGACAGGCAGGCAGGCAAGGCCACATTATTCTGTTTATCAGGCCCTGCATCTCCCAGGCTTCAGACAAATACAAGCTTTTGGCCAGTCACTAGCTCACCTGACATGGCCCCCATGCGCTGCAGAAAGATCACACGCTCATGACAAAAACAACCTGGCTGCATGCTAAGGCCCGCTCGACATAATTGGTAATAGACTTTGTATATAGTACGAATTTTACTGGGCATTAAAACCATATGCCATTTCAAGGCTCAGTGGTTTCTAAATTCAGAGACATTAGGCAAAGCTGACAGCTGACAGTCTTTGACACATAGACACCTGTGATTGAGTCTAAAAACACACAATGACAATTTAACATTAAAGCTCCTGGTGTCCTTTGTACTCTTAGTTAAAACATTAACATTGGTATTAACATTAACATTGGGGCGGCCATTCCTTGCCCTCCAATCAACCTTGTGTTCTCAAACAGAGGATAAATATAGATAACATTAATTAAGACAGGTATGTGCTCTAGGTTGGGCAGGTGTTGGCCCTGCTACTGGGTCAATTAAAAGAGTGCTTTAAAATATAACAGAGGAGGAGGGTTGCCAGGGCTAGGGGTGAATCCGTAGCCTTCATGTGTCTACACCTTCAGCAGTGCAGGTAGAGAGAGACAGGGCTAGTTGCCAGGGCTCGAGGTGAATCCATAGCCTTTATGTCAGCAGCTCTGGCAACGCAGGTAGAGGCTCAGCCCCCAACGAAGCACCTCATCAAGGCCTCCCTTTATTAAGCTCTATCAGACGCCGGTCTAATCTGTCTAAAATTAGCCGCGGAGCTCAACAAGTAATGACTGCCGCGCATCCATTATCAGTTCATTTTCCCCCTATCAATCACCAGCCGAGCATGCCTTTTTTTCCAAATGTCATCCCAAAACTTTTCACAATCAATTAAGCCGAAGATTAATGGGGACAATTTGCCAGGAACAAGTCCTTCCTTGAAAAGGCCACGCCTCGACAGACTTTCAGCCTGGTATTGATGTTAATTATAAATTTCCGCTTCCTTGTCAGACACTTAACCTGTCGAAAGGAAAAGATCACCACCCATCCCCTTCCCCCCACAAATCTGTTTTTTTCTCTCTTTTTTGGTGGGTTTGTGAACTATGGTTCTGTGAACAACAGCACTGTTTATCACAGTTTAAATACCTCTTAGAAACCTTTCTCTTTTTTTATTTGGGGGGGGGGGAGGCTCTTGAGTGAGTTGTTTTGTGTGTCAAGGAAATCAATAGCGCGGCGTGTTCCTTTCCCGAAATGCACTTTTAATGACGGAGGGAGATTAAACACTCCCAGCCTGCTCCCGTCACATTAAAAACCCAAGCATCCTGGGTTGCAAAAAAAAAAAAAAAAAAAAGGGAAAAAAAAGAAAGAAAGGGAAAAAAAACGACAGGAGTTGTCACTTCTCATCATCTGACTTCTCACAGCACAGCATGGAGACGGCGTTGTACGGCTGACACGAGTTTCCCTGTAGACCGTCGCCGCTCATCGGCGTCTTGCACACACTACCTGCACCGATCCCCCTGCACATGCCAGTACAATGCTTACAGGCTTTTCAAAGTGCCAGACAGATGAATATTTAACCCAAAAGACAACCTCCTTTCTCGTCCGATTAGCCACCGTTAAAAAACCCACAGGGCGAAGATGTCTGTGCGTAGACAGACGAAAGGGAAGCGTTCCCCCCTGAGGATTTCTGATGATTTTTGCAGGTCAATATTTTTTATGAGATGAGAAGGACCGGGCACACATGAAACATCTTAACATATTACCTTAACATGCTAACAAATCCCATATGCTTTGACACATTTCTCGCCTGAACGAACATACGTATACCAAAGACCAAATAAACACAAGGGAGAAGTTAATTATCAAATGGAGTAGAAACATACCCTTAAACCAAAACATACAGAGCTGCTAATTTCATTAGCTTTTTGTGAAGGTTTGCCTCCACAAAAACATTTCCGAATGATGCAGTACTATTATATTTCTACAGTTAGGGTACAAGTCTGGTTTTAATCAGAATTTGGATTAAAAACAAACTTAGCAAAACTGGAATCTTGCTTAAATTCTTCTAACACAACCCTAGAGGTAAAAAAGGAGTGTGATTAAGTTGATTAAGTTGATGTTCTCCCTGGAACTGCCAGTATCTTCTTAACTATTGCCAGTATCTTCTGGACTACTGGACAATCAAACTGCAGTCAGTGGACTACAACAGGGCCTCTTATTATCGAACAACAATAATAAAATGTATATTTTAAAATGTATATTTTTTTATTAGTTTCAAACGTGTTTAAAAGTGAATGGGCTGTTTGTACAGCATGTACAGGTGTGTATGTGTGTGCGTGTGTGTATATATGTGTGTGCGTGTGTGTATATATGTGTGCGCACGTGTGTATGTATATGTATGTGCATGTGTATGTATGCATGATTCTTTGAGACTTGTGTCTGTCCTACCTGCAGAATGTGGCTCCCGAGGTGTGGCTCAAAGATCTCTGAGGCAACGACGCTGTGACTCCTCCTCCTCTGA
>PYXC01000134.1:495000-502500 GCA_015244755.2 Tenualosa ilisha | reverse complement strand
GAGCACAGCTGAGCATGAGTGTGTTTTCATTCCTTCACATCTCTAAGCTCCTCATGGATGCGTGTGTAATGTGTGTTTTCATCCATTCAGTCGCCCTGTGCTCATACATAGATATTACACCAGAATATGAGACCTGCACGTATGAGACTGTGTGAATGCCCTGGCATCTACAATACAATATGTACGAATGGATCTACACAGCGCTCCGTGCCCATATATGATTAGTTAGGGTACACGTGTGTGTGCGTGTCAGTCAATGGCTACATACATAGATCCATGGAATAGGTGTGCAGTGTGTTTTCAGCTAAGTGTATGAATGTGTGTGTACAGGTGCCTGTTCATTTCCGCAGAACCCCACAGAGAGATATCTGTCTGGGCCAGTTTGGTTCGGTTTGGTTGGGTCCGGCCTGTGCTGTGCTGTGCTGTGTGTTGTACTGTGCTCTGCTGTGCTGTGCTATACTGTGATGTGTGTTGCATGACTGTGCTCTGCTGTGCTGTGCTATACTGTGATGTGTGTTGCATGACTGTGCTCTGCTGTGCTGTGCTGTGTGTTGTGTGACTGTGCTGTGCTCTGCTGTGCTGTGCTCTACTGTGCTGTGTATTGTGTGACTGTGCTGTGCTCTACTGTGCTGTGTATTGTGTGACTGCGCTGTGCTGTGCTCTGCTGTGTTGTGTGTTGTGTGACTGTGCTAAGCTGATGGCTGCCCTTCTCCTCCCAGCAGGGTGGAATTAAGCGTCCCTGCTTTGAGCATGAGAGTTTTGAGCGAACAAAAGCAGCCCTTTTATTCTGTCTCATCTAAAGATGCCCAGAGATATGAACAAAAAAAAGATTAAAATCTCTACATAAAACAAGATTAAAATCTCTATACAAAAAAAGATTGCAAATACCAAACAGAAAAACAACACTAACACTAACAATCAACAACATCAGCTGCAAAAACATCAACACACTGAGCTCATGACTTTCCCTGTGCAAAACACTTCGAACATATACCCTCTCTTGGTTTACACATAAAAGATCCCAAGGTGGCTTCCTGTGCATGGATTCAGCCTAGTCTCACTAATAGATTTCTTTGCACAGACATTTTTATTGAGGTTTTCTTTGTCTAGGCCTAAGCTTAATCCATATGGGGAGAATGAGCTCGATAACTGCTACATGGCAGTCATGGGAGGGTGGCAATCGGTAACTACCCTTCCCTCCCCTGCTAACTGTGTGCACAGGCTGCATCCACAGGCATGCGTACAGTGGTCCCATGGTGCACGGTGGTGGTGAGGCCAGCGGCGTGACAGCAGGACACCTCTGTGACAGACGACACACTGGGGGGGCCGACCGGGGAGATTCAATCGGCCTCCGTCTCACGGCTGTGTGAGCACACACTGAGATGAATATAATTGCATATTGATCCTGGACATTATGCTCTATTGAGCCCTGAGCCCTTCAAACACACACACACACACACACACACACATACACACACACACACACACATACATACACACACACACACACGTACACACACATACATACACGCACACACACACACACACACACACACACACACACACACACACACACACACGGGGCAATGACAGGAGGAAGCCACAGCTAGACAAAACACAAAATGACTGAAAGCTTCAAAGTAATGCCTTTTGGGTCAGGGTACATAAAAAGTGTGTGTGTGTGTGTGTGTGTGTGTGTCTGTGTGTGTGTGTGTGTGTGTGTGTGTGTGTGTGTGTGTGTGTGTGTGTGTGTGTGTGTGCCTACGTTTTCGCTATTAGTTTGATGGAATGAAACGTGACAACTTCTGTAAACTTGCACTTATTTGTCCTCACATTACAATGACATGAATGAGGAAACTACACCAGTGTAGTGCTGTGTGCCCAAAATAAAATCATTTCAGATATCCACTTCTTCCATGCAGCAGCTTCTAACCTCCTGAAGCTTAATTATTTACTGATGGTAAGAATAACTGTAGCTCTTCTGTCCTGGTGAATGAATAAAAAAAACCCCATTCATTTGAACTGAAGGTCCACTGATAATAACTCTGATCCCTTGTGGGCCTAAATCAGGTGCTGTGAAGGACCAGGCCACAGAGCAGCAGTCAAGGAGACTGTGAGCCCAGGGACTCTGGGGCGTCTGCATCAAACTCACGTGCATGCAAATAAGGCAGGAAACATGATTTGGACTAATGCTGCGGCATTAGAAGAAAAAGATCACTTTCCACTCAGCCACTCCACGTTTCATGCTGCCCTATAATGCGAGCCATGTCACAAACAGCTTTCTCCGCCGCGACGAGCAATATGCCCAATTTGATTTCTCCACAACTGTGCCAATTTCCGAGCCGCGGAATCCGAATGAAAGTCAATTTAACTTTTTTTTTGGTGGGGGCCCCCTTTTCATAAGTCAACATTATTGCTATTGTTAATTCATTTCTCATTTAATGGCAAACTGGTGAGCGGCGGAGAGAGGAGAGACACAAATGCCCTTCCTATCCACCACCCCCCACCTCCACCCACCTATCCAACCTAGCACCACCACCCCCAACTGTCATTTCAAATCTGCAATAATTTCTCATGAAGCTTAGCCTCTCGTATTCCCCAGTTCGGGATTAGAGAGAGGCTAAATGGTGGCTTTTTTTTACCCACAAGGCTCTGGGGCAGGTACTGTTACACAAATTGCCAATTCAATTAACGGGGTGTAAACGCGCAACTGGCAGCTGGCATGGAGGACAGCTATTTTGGCGAGTGTCAGGCCCAATTCATCAAGCTGTCAAAGCAGCTCGCCGGTCGTCGCCGGGAGGCCGCGGGACTCGCCACCACTGGGGCTCCTGCGCCAGGGCCACAATGGCAAAGACGTCTAATCCGCTCGGTGGGGCCAGCGTGAGAGTGCACACACACACAAACACACACACACACACACACACACACACACACACACACACAATGGCTTGCATTGGCTTGGTCGTCTCTGTTGGAGGCTTTTAATCTGGGCCTGGGAGATCATTCACTCAGTCAAGGGGTATTTTAGTGGAGGTGGTGGTGGTGGTAACGTTGTGTGTGTTGTGTGTGTGTGTGTGTGTGTGTGTGTCTGTGTCTGTTTGTGAGGGAGGGTACTGTAGCGCCAAGGAAAAAATACAGAGGGACATCAGTTGGGGAAAAGTCCATCAATCACTGCCACCTCACACTCAAAACACAGAATATCTACATCTACAGTTTGTTCATGCCCACAGAGACATAAAGAAAATCACCAAAAATGCAACAAAAATCATGTCATACTAACCCAGAGTATCATAATGCCAAAAAATCTGTGCTGGTGGTCAGTGCTATGCCACGTGTTGGCTCGCGGTCAGAGCCTGTTTGTCAGGAGTGGAGGAGTGGGAAGATGTTTGATGACAAATGGCCATAGCACCACAAAGGTCTGCCAGGCACTCTAAGGGCCCTTTCTGTTCCATCAGCCCCCCCGTCTCTTCTCATCAGGTGCTCAGCCTGGGTGCACACTGAAAGGCAGAAAGCCTTAATTGATAGGACCCTGGACACTTGCTAATTAGCACTCAACACCTGAAAACACATTAGGAATATTTACACACGTATACACGCACACAAAGACACACACATACACACACTCACTCACACACACACACACACACACATACACACACACACGTCTACAAACACTGAGGCAGACTGAGGCAGACATGGATAATGATGGAATTACAGCAAACCATACACACGTCTGATTCCACAAACTTCTGTTAATTGTGCAATCATGGGAGGCAACGGGATCCAGTCACTATAGACACAGTCAGTAAACATTAGTGCCAACAAATAAACAAAAGAAATAAAATAATAAACAAATAAACTAATTAAAAGGTCAGCATGAAATGTGCCTGGGGAAAGCAGAGGCAATTTTCGGTTAATTCCGCCATGGTTCTTGGAAAGTAACTACAGAGTCAGATGAACAGGACCCCTTTTATTTATGAATTCTCCGCTTGGCAAACCAACACCACACTGACTGTTTGTTTGCAAACATGTCCAACCTGAAATCTTAAACGACGCCCACTCAAATGTGCTGTTATGTATTTAAACATCAGAGATGAGAGGACTTTGTGTGCAAGTATTTATGACGTAAGACGGTAAGAAAACAAATTGGTAAGAGCTGATGTCTGCACTGCACTGAGGTTGATGGAATGTTTATTTAACCATTTTACGTTTTATGTAACCATTCAAAGTTGAGACATCAAGACAAAAAGCAGCAGATGAGGTCTTTCGGCAATTCTAACCAAGCAGCTGTGAGGTCTGGGCATCCTTTCTGACTTATAAGGCTTGAATGCAAGTCTTAACATGGCATTTTGCACTGTGACACATTGATCAGTGAAGCCTCACAACCAACAGTGTGTACTTATGAGGAGGAAGATGACATCCTTTGATTCAGAGAGCCTCCAGCCCGCACTAAGCATGTCCCTTAATCACTCTGGAGCGTCCACCAAAGAACATTGAACAAGCAATAAACTGAAAATATAATGGCCGTCGTTAGACTCGAGGTTTTATGCACACTATTTTCATTTCCTAATTGTAACAGGTCTCTACAAATCAGCGGATGGAGAATTGGTTCACATCGTTTTACCCCCCAACCCTCCACCAACAACCAACACTCCCCCCCCCCCTTTCCCCCACCGACTCTTCCACCCCACCCCCCCACCCTGTGTCCTTCAACCTCCCAATCCACCGCAAATGTTTTCACTGAGCAAAAGCCCATTAAATAATTTACTGACCACAGCTAATGACAGGGCCTGATCAGACGGCCGTCGGCGACGGTGCTTCTTTAATAAGTCATTGGGATGAGGACGAGGGCTGAAACATTTGTTTTAATTAGCTGCTTTTTCAACTTCTCTCACAGGTTTAAGTTTTCATGATGGGCCTGTTTAATAATCCATGCTCATCTTTCTGCTCATTTATGTCATCAAATTTTAACCGTCTCTCTCTTTCTCTGTCTCCGTCTCTCTCTCTCTCTCTCTCTCTCTCTCTCTCTCTCCTGCACTAATGACGTGTTTCAGAAATGTAGTCTAACCACTTCTTTCCCCCCCATTTCAGCTCAAATAGTGTAAGAATGGCCACAAAGTGTCTGCATTTGTGTGTTTTTAATGCCTGTGTCATAAAATCTGAAATGGACTCCTGTTGTCAAGATACAGTGTGGGGGTGGTGATTTCAACAGTATTATAGTAATTGTAATGACTTCTGATTTATGACTGATTAGTTCACTAAAGTAATTCATTTAATACGAAAGCTAATTTTGACCTGTAGGTTGCATGCACTATGTAACACAGTAGATTCGTTTAATATATAACATAGTGGATATTAAAGACGGGTGGTACAGACTTAAACCTATATGAATATATTTCATAGCATATTTGTGGCAACAATGTCAGTGATGACACAAGAACGACCTTTGCCATCGGTGGTTTGAACTCCATCCACTCCGCCATGTTTGTTCTCATTTTACTGCTGAGCTGCCCATCTTGATGTGCATACAGAAAGATGTCAACTACAATATATCAGCAATATCACAATATGACAAATTCTCATTGTGTGGACCTATATGACTGGCACATCCCAATATGATATGTATTATTACTAAATTGGAATACCGTCTGGGCGTATACATAATGTAGGCACACTAAAAATATACTCTGTATTCTATAGCAACATGTACTGTGTCTTTAAATAATAATCTTGAATGCTGGCTCTTGGTAAAGCAGCCATGTTGCCTTGTTTGTTTGTATACGCTTGGCCTTTCCCTGTCTGTCATGCTGGGCGGATATCAAGACTGCAGTAAGGGAGCTGGGAGTGCGGTAAGTGGGTACAGGAGGGGGCTCAGTGGCCACGGCAGAGCCAGATTACACCTTGAGTGGCATTCAGCCAGGGAATAATTGTCTATGGAAAAGCCTTCTAGTGGCTCTGAAGTCCCTGCTCAAGTGATTTGATATTTTATCATTCTGCCTTTTCTCTCATCATGGCGCAGAAACAACTGTGTCAGATCCGCCCGATAAGAGCAGACGACGGCCGCGAGAGCGGACGGCGAAGCGGTCTGGGTGACAAGCATTGTCCAGCGGAGATTCCTATCAAAGGCGAGAGGCTAGACTCCAAACTGAACAAACACAGCACTGGAGAGACGCGTCTCTGAAAACACTGACAGAAATGCTTTGCAATTATTTCTGTGGTATTGTGTACATGCATGTGCATTATGGAAGGTATGTGTGTTGAATGGGGCTGTTGAATATGCTATTTGTATGCTTGTATATTGATGAGTATTCTGAGTCCAGATGTTTGCCTGTAAGAGCTCTTAGATGTGCTAAATGGGTAAATGTGTATGGACGTGAATTAATCCATATGGATGCTATGCGGTCAATCCAGAATGTCTACTGATAGAAGCTATCAGACGTGACTAATGTGATTATCACACTGTTCTAGAAAGACAGCCACTGCGCAATTTCATTCAGAGACAATGAGTGACATTAACATTTTATTTATCCCCAGAGGACATGCAGCCTTTCCTCAATAGCACCTTTTCATATTAACATAAGATGACTAACAAACACTCCTCAGCACAGAAATACACTTCTGTTACTCAATGGCCAAAATCTACTAATGTAGTGTACTGTCAAAAAAACACTTTCTTTCACATCAAGACACTGGCTGCTGTCACTGAGTACTCTTATGCTGTATTCATTTACAGGTGTGTGTGTTTGTCTAAACTGGCATGACTCTTGACAACTGTGCTTGTATGTATGTACAATGTACAGGCCCAATTCACTTACTCATCACTCCCTGAAGTTCAACATTCATTTAATCCCATGCTATGTATTCATGTGTCTATGGACCTGTATTTCATTAATAGTGTATTGAAGTGTTTTGAAGGCACATCTCTGGGGCGGGCCATCCTGCAAGTCTAAGATGCTAAATGCAGCCATCATCAATACGTGCCCCTGTGCAAGGGGCCTGGCAATGGGAGGAGATTATCGACACTGAGCAACACAGGCGGGGTCAAGTTCAAAGGGCATTTCCACCCAATCAATACGCACGCGTGAAAATAATGAATGAAAAAAAAAAGCAGAAACCGAGCAGGGAAAAAAAAGAACATCTAATTTGGAGATGCATTCATTAGCTGACCAAATGCATTAAAGAGGCAGAGAAAGAGAGAGGGGTGGGCGAGAGAGAGGAACAACAAAACAGACCAAAGAAACAAACAACTCATTACTGATAGGCACTGTGGTGCCTCAACAGGCACACACACACACACACACACACACACACACAGAGAGCTAGACGTGTCTGTTCCCCACGGGCCATCGCCCACCTGCCCTGGGCAGCCCTAAATAGGGGCCAGACCAAAAATAGCCTGTGAAAATGAAACAGACAATAACACTGGCGTAATATAAGCGGGCCACAGGGGGCACTAAAATTCAACTCAGTGTGACTTATTTGTAAATCTGAGATCAATTC
>PYXC01000134.1:415000-492500 GCA_015244755.2 Tenualosa ilisha | reverse complement strand
ACAAAAGGCCGGATGCTTCTTTCTTTCCTCAATATTTATGGATAGTCTCCCAAAAGAGGGAATTAGAGCGATTTGGAGAGGAAGAGTGTAAGGGGAAAAAAGGAGTAAAAAAAAAAAGTCTTCCTCCACGCACTCATGCATGGAGACTCCGATTAACCTACATCAGACTCCGCAGAGCCCGCAGAGTTCACTTTACACCCAGGGGTTACCGAGCGCAACACCGAACATATCCAACATATAGCATAACCAAACCTATGTAGTGAGCTGTGCTATGCATGTTAGCAGTCACCCTCAAAAAGGCCCCTACACCCATGAACGCCATTTCGCTAATGCTGTCGGACTGTATTGCAGATTGTGCAATGAGCTTACATTCAGGCAGGCTGGAATGAATTATTTCTGTTTCTGTATCTGTGATACACAAGCAACAATTGTTGTCTGTGTCAGGAATATCACATGTAAGGGTTATGTAAAAACCTGGCAAAAATCTGAAAACTGAAAATCTCAAAAAAAAAAACGGAATCGGCTTACCAAGGTTTCGGGAGAGACAAGAGAGAGAGAGCGAGAGAAGCAGGAAATATATACTCTGCATGTGTGTGTGTGTGTGCGTGCGTGTATGTGTGTGTGTGTGTGTGCGTGCGTGTGTGTGTGCGTGCGTGCGTGCGTGTGTCAGGTGAGAGGGAGCTCTCAGAAAAGGGCTGGTGTAATGTACTCTCATTAAAGCAGCAGCAGAGGACACCAAGAGAGAAGGAGGCTGCCCTTCACTCTCATTAGGAACAGAGATACCACATACACATACACACACACACGCACGCACACACACACACACACACACACACACACACACACTTACATATACACACAAACACACACACACACACACACACTTACATACACACATACACACGCACACACACACCTTCAAGCTCAGGCACACATACCCACAACCCAAAATGAAACCATGCTCATATTCTCACACACACACAAGCACATCGACATGCATGCACACATACATACAAAAACACACACACACACACACACACCCAGTGAGAACAGAATAAGAACAAAAGGCTAACTAAAGCACGAGTTAAATAAAATTCTTAAAAGGAGTCCAGATCAGTTATGCAACAGCAGAGAGCACAAGGCCTCTTGCATGTTTCTTTTCTCTTCCTCTCTCCTTTCTTCCAGTTCATCCTTTCAAATGGCAACAGCAGCAGCAGCAGCAGCAGCAGCAGCACCAGCAGGTCCTACGAGTGCTCCTGAGTGCCTCTGACACTTAAACACCCCCGTGTCATCCTCCATACATCCGTAGCAACAGGCCGGCGTGTCCGCTCTGCCTCCCCCTGTCCCTGGGAGGTGTGCAGCTCCGGCGTGTCCGCACAGAACAGGAGCCACTTATTACCATGGAAAAGAAAAGCTTGCCGCCTTTCCATAGGCAAGGAGCAGCCAGCGTGTCATCCATCTCTGTGTGACCCAAAGCAGGCAAACAACAGAAGCGGGGAGGGAGGGAGAGGAGTGTTTGTGTGTGTGTTTTTGTGTGTGTGTGTGTGTGTGTGGTGTGTGTGTGTGTGTGTGTGTGTGTGTGTGGAGGGAGGGGGTAGAGCAAGGGGAATAAAGAGAGAAAGAGAGAATAAAGAGAGAAAGAGAGAGAGAGAAAAGGAGAAGGAGAAAAAAGGATCAGTGAAAAAGAAAAGGAGTGTGAAAAGGAGGAGAAAGATGGAGAAGCAAAGAAAGATTGGGAGAGCAAGAAATAAAGAGAATGAGAGATGGAGTGAGCGAGAGGAAAGGAGAGAGAGAGAGAGAGAGAGAGAGAGAAAGAGATGAGGGCTAAGGCAGTGCTGGGGGCCAAGCGGTCATCTCCGGGCGGGGCCGGGCACGAATGAGCCTCACCCCCGAGGGAACTCTACCTGCGCCGTAAAAATTAATGACCTCTGAACTCCAGCCGCGCCACCCCCACCAGCCCACCCCTCCACCCCCGCTGCTCCGCTCCGCTCCACCAAATTGCATTTCTCAGGCTCACATCCTCCAGGACATGCCGGGCTGAGTTTGATGCCTACCCACAATTCATCTCTGCGCGCCGGCTAAGCCAATTTTCATTTAACCGCAATTAAAGTCCCAGAGATGAACATTACGCGTCAGATAAAGCGGATGAATACACCGGCTACACACGGTATGATTTTCCAGAGGAGAGGAAAGGGTTGGGGGGTTGGGGGATTGGGGGCCTCGATACTCGAGATGGGGGCTGAAGGGGCGACAAGGATTGCTGTGAGATGTGAGGAGGAGGTGGTGGGGTGGGAGGGGTACGAGAAGGTAAGAATTAATTACAAGCCATTAGGGCACAAGTCATCTTATTGCAAATGTTGAGTTAAATGGAAAGAATTAGTTCCTTTATTGTACTAAATGCTCTGCCTTGATTTAGTGGGACCTCTTCAATTTATTACAATGAGGTCAGTTTGTAGGCAAGCTCTGAGGGAAATACACCTACAGCCAATGAGGTGTGCTTAAGTGTACATGAACAGAAAAACAAAAACTACATTCAGTATCAACAGATGTGTGAGCTTACACTAAGATGATTTTAATCACATTCTTAGTTAGCTCACAGTTCATTATGCCTTTCAATACATCCAAAGAGCAATGCTAAGTGAATGTGAATTACAAAGAAATGCTTAGTTATTGCAGCTTTGAAACCTAAAAAAGAAGACAAATCAATTCCAACGAAGACGTGTTGATTCCATTAGTGCCTCTGTTCATATTTGTTACATATTTGGATGTGTCATGTCTGAATTTTCAGCAGACTTCAATAAATCCTAATTATTAAAGTTGCATCGTCTGGGATGAGAGGCTTGATTCAGCAATCAAAGGCTTTCATTTGCCTTCAAATAAGGCCTGAAATGCTTTTGAGAAGCTAGCACTGTAACTCAGCTGGAGATGGAGATATTGATGTGCACCT
This sequence comes from Tenualosa ilisha, assembly GCA_015244755.2. NCBI lineage: Eukaryota > Metazoa > Chordata > Actinopteri > Clupeiformes > Clupeidae > Tenualosa > Tenualosa ilisha. The sequence continues at coordinate 489,553 of PYXC01000134.1, read as the reverse complement.
CCTCTCCTTCAAATAGGACTCGTACAAACCCAATACTTATTTCCAAATACATTACTGGGGATGCCAGTGAAAGGTGCATAATACAAGAATAGGCCATTTCTAATTTATCACTGACACTGACATGAATGGAATGGTATGATATTATCCATGAAAGGTGTCGGCTGAATGAAAAAAAATGCTTTTCTCTTATCTACCATATTTTAATATGTCTCTCCCTTTCTGTGCCAAACTCGAATCTTCGTTACAGTTCGTTACTTCAATCAGTCTCTCTCTCTCTCTTACTCTCTCTCTCCCTCTCTCTTGCTCTTTTCACACACATGCAGTTTGCAATGAATATCCACTGCAGTCCTTAGTGGAAGGAGGGCCACTGAGGTCCATCTGAGACTCGCCCTTGGCAGAAAATAAGGTGAGAAAACGGGTCAATTATCAGCGCTGCGAGGCGCGGGAGTTACAGACGCCACAGCGCTCCATACCACCTTCCCCACTTAACCCCCACCACCACCACACACACACACACACACACACACACACACACACACACACACACACACACACACACCCTCCACCCTCTAGCCTGAGAGATTGCTTTTGTGTGTGCTGCTTGCTTCGTTCCACCCCCTAAACGTGTTTAAAGAATTTTGCACTGGATTGCATTAGGCAGCCAGAAATTAATCTACCATTACGAGGTGTTGGGGGTGGGGGTGGGTGGTGGGTGTGTGTGTGTGTGTGTGTGTGTGTGGGGAGGGGGGGGGATCTAGGACTCTAAAGCTTTGACGGTGCCTGCAATAAAATAGTTTAACTGCTCTACTGAAAGTGTGATTGGTTGAGGCGGCGGGCGAGCGTTTTATCATGTGCTAAAGAGGAGACAAGAGGCAGAGAATGGTGGTAAAGGAGGAAAAAGGAGGAGGAGGAGGAGGTGAGCAGCTCAGCATCAGAGCGGGCAGGCATCACTCCTGCATCTTTCCACCTGGGCTTGAGAGGCTTGAAACATCCTAAGACATGGATAAGTCAAGAGGTGTATTCAAATTCTTTTAACAAACATGAAGGTTTGTGGCAAACACTGAGATTTGGAAAGATATTGATATTGTGTGAACCTTCCATCTCAGCTACAACCCCTCCATCCAGCCACTCATTTGTTCATAGAAAACTACCTCTGCAAACCGCTTGCAACCATCTGCAGGGAAACTCAAGGCAGATGGGAAACTGTTGCAAATGTTTTATGTTTGCTAACTTTAACACACCCTAGAACAGACATGGCTGCCCTTCCCAGACACGAATAAAAAGATACTGCATATAGTCCTGAATGAATTGCATGAATCTATGTTTATGATTACAAAATCTGCACCTGTATAGCAGATATAGCTCTGTTTATACATACTGATAGAGAATATCATCACAAGAACAGCAATGTTTTGAACGATGGGAAAAGTTTGCCAAAGTACACAAGACCAGAATTTGAGCTTCTCTGCTGGAAAATATTTTCTTAACATGTTTTATGGTGCTCATCTAACCATATTGATTTTAGCCACTATCTTTAAGCAGAGAGAGTTGAGAGAGTGTCTAACAAGCTTTAATCAAAAGACATTCACAGACTTCAAACTAAAGTTGAACTTCAACTTCAAAAGGCCTGACGATGACCAAGACATGGGGTGTAGTGCCCCCTCCCAAGCCCCTGCATTTCACTGAAAAGAATACAAGTGCCAACACATCTTAAAGCACTTCAGATAGCAGCACGAGGGGGGCCCTCTCTGATCCGGGCAAAGATGCATCTTAAATAACGCAAACGCATCTGTGGCCGTAATTAAAAACTGTGACATTAGCGCACGCCGCCGTGGGTTGCCAGCTTCCTCTCTCCTTTTCAAAGGCCCTGTTTTTTTTTCAGTAATAATTGACCGTCATAACAACTCCGATGGCGCACTTTGATGAGTCCGAATGTAATCGGGCTCTTCGGGGGCCACACAAAGCTGAGTGGTCTGTGTGATGTTTGTTGATCCCGGTGAATCTTTAATGTCACGCATGGAGAGGCTAGGCTCCTCACGGACACAGGTAGGGGGGCGGCTTGCTGGAGAAGGCCTCTGATGTCAAGCTGAGAGTTGCGGCGCAAAGTTTTTATTGTGAATAAAATTAAGGCAAGAGAGTCTTTCTTGTTGTTGATGTGGCGATGTATGATGGATGTGTCAAGATCTATCAAAAATCACTGGAAGTATTTAAGCACTTCAATTGATTATATTCTCTTGACAAAGGTAAAGTTTTTGATGAAAGAAATGATGGAGAGATAGCAAACCAAGTGGAAAACTATCTACCTGACAATGCACAGGCCAAAAGGTCAATTTACTGCAGAATAACAATGAAACTAGTTTAACCTAAGGCAATGACTTTGATTTAGTAAATAGTGTCACAGCTTCATAAAGGCAGATTTTCTACATGCAGCAATGTACAAAACATGATAAGTTATAAGTTAACAGTTAACAGTATATAATTTGTGTCAATTATATTGCATTCCATGTCTTTTTGGTTGTTTACTGTTATACACTCATACACACTATAGCCTAGCATACACTGTAATGGCTATCTTGACAGGATGGTTCAAATATTGATTGTCTGAACTCTTCACATCACAGTTCATTACAGTGCTATTGTGTTTGTGTCTAAAGTCCTCTTCATCCATCTCGTGTATGTGTCAGTCTGTGGGAACAGAGACTGGCAGTGGAGCATGGAGCTTGTGTTTATGAGTTTGTGAGAGCATTTGATATGATAAGGTGGCCTGTGGCCCTGTGTATGAGGGTACATTTACCACTGAGCAAACTCCTGCTGGAACTACACAGATAGCTATTGAATGTGAACCTGATTTGAGTCCAGTCTGGGCATTAGCCTGACATAGTCAAGTCAGATTAGTGCCAGGCATGTTTGACAGGGAACCACCACTGGGCACATGGAAGTGAGGTTACACCCAAGACGTTCGGGCATGTCCCCCATCAGGCACCTTAAGGTTCCCCCCTAGTGGATTAGAGAGGTAACCTGCTGTGGCTGGGGGGGTGTTACTATCTACAAACACACTCACCAGGGGTGCAGGTCACACACACACACACACACACACACACACACACACACACACACACACACACATACAGCATGAACAGGGGAGTAAGTGTGTGTTGAGTGCTGAGCCTGATGTCTCTCCCAGCTGACCACCAAGGGTAATGAGCCACGGGGCAGCTCTACAGTGCACAATCACACTTTCAGCACCAGCTCTGCCAATACCACCTGACTAATGAAGGGGGAAGGTATGCACGTGTGTTTGTGTGTGTGTGTGTGTGTGTGTGTGTGTGTGCATGTGTGCTCATGTGTGTCTGTACGTACACATCTGCATGTGTGTGTGTGTGTCTGTTTGTGTTTGTTTGTGTGTGTGCGTGCTTGTGTGTGTGTAAAGCCCTGTAAAGTGTGTGGTGTTTTCATCTCAGGGGAGAGATGATTCTGCATGGTAGAATGAGAGTGAGAGTGCTGCCCTTTACAGTTGAAAGGTATTCCCTCTATTCACTGGCGCAGTATACGCTGATTATGATTATGCTTCTCAAGACGCCGAGATTCTGTGAGTTTTTTCCATTTCGTTTGATGTGTGTGAATACATATGCACGATTGAGTGGGGGAGAGAGGCCAGCTCGAAGTTGTTGAAGATGCCTTGCAATGCAATTTCCACGCAATTCCTGCAGTGGTTTACATGCATATTTGCATAGTTTTGTGTGTGTATTTGTCTGCCTGTTTGTGTGTGTGTGTGTGTGTGTGTGTGTGTGCTTGCATGTAGGTGTATTTGTGTGTATGTATGTGCATACATAAATGTGCATGCAGGTGTACATATGTACGTATGTGTGTGCGTGTTAAGTATGTGTGTGTACATTATGTGTGTGACAATATGTGTGAGTTGTGTGTGTATATGTGTGTGTGTGTGTGTGTGTGTGTGTGTGTGTGTGTGTGTGTGTGTATGTGTATGTGTGTGTCCTAGTGCATCAGCCCTATCCCCGCAGTCACCTTCTCCTGCACTGATGCGGGCAGTGTGTACGCTGTGCTGGAGGAGAGATGGGGAAATGACCTGTCTGCTTAAAATGCACGCTCGCCCTCTCCCACATCGATTACGGCCTGCCAGTAAACACAGGCGACACCCGTTTCCTCTCCACTGATTAAGCCTCCAGAATATGCATTCGCTCACTTTTTTATTTACCTTTTCACGGACCTTGCTTTCTTTTCCTGTTAAGTAAAATAAAACTAGCCTACCTGCTACACAATGAGGACATGTAAACAAAAACAAACGAGACAACAACAGCAAACTCTACAACAAAGAGAACTCAACATAAAAAACAAAAAAATAAAAGACAGAGAGAAAGAGAGTGAGAGAAAGAGAGAGAGAGAGAGAGAGAGAGAAATGAAACAACAGTCGGTAAGGTTGGGCTCATTGTCATTGTTGTTGAAATGCTGAACAGTTTGCCCATAAATGGCCGACTAAAAAAGGTGTTTCAACATAAGACGCAAGCGCCGTTTTTTCTTTCCTTTTTTTCCCCGTCCATCCCGCCCTAAACGAGCCTTAGATGATTTCAAAGAGCGCTTTTCTTTTTCAGTGTAGCCTCAACAGTTTGCACTTGAAGCAGGCGCTCTCTGGCAGTGGAACGGCAGACTGCGATGATCTCAGCATCACAAGCGACAGACCTCCATAAAGTGGCTAGTAATTGCAGGCGATTATGGGTCTTGGAAGCAGATGAAATGCTTTCTCTTTTTCGTTGCTTTTTTCTGTCGTTCTTTTTTGAAGAGGGCAGGGGTTCTGTTAGATTTGGACCCAAACTTGAGGTAATTATTTGATGGGGTCCAAAAAAGAAAAGACACGTTGAACAAAAAAAAAAAAAAAAAGAAAACAACAAAAAAACACACATTTTAGAAAGAACAACACTTGTTCACCCAGTTAGATCAAGTGGATACAAAAATGCTTGACGGTTAAGACTAGAGGGAATGTTTCCTGGAGCAACACGATGGCGTAGGCTGATGACTTTGATGCCTTGGTTGTCTACAAGGTCTGGCTCATCAGATGGCCCTTTTGTTGGCCCGTCTGTTGCAGTGACGCTCCAACGTTATCAGGTGCATGCTAAGTGACATTCGGAAAGGGGTCCTCGTTCGATGGTGCTTTACTTGCAACCTACCGCTAACACTTTGCCAGGACTCTGGTCTGACTCTGTCACGCTTTGGGGGCGTGGCTACCCCCCAAAAAAACACACACTTTTTGGAAAAAGATGGGGTGGAGCACGACAAACTGTGGCTTTTGGACCAGGTTAGGTTCTCCACCCGAGGGGAGGGCGGTTGGGGTGTCTGGGGGTTTCGGTAGCGGCGAGAGAAACAGTGGCAACAGCCTTGGCTCTCCAGCTGCTTTTGAAGTAAATAAATTCAGCTTATTCCAACGTTTGCAGACATCCTCCTGCCTTGTTTGTGCAAGGCCCAACAAGTGCAGTTTACAAGGCATTTACATTTAAAAGGGGGCCCCGCGCGCAATGTAAAATAAGTGTTGATGCAGAGGAATATCAGCTGTGAAATCGATTGAGGAGCCGGAGCTCCGGGGTAGCAGACGGAGCGGTGAGCGAAGCGGGCGGGCAGAGCACGGGGCCAGCCTTGGCCTTCCAGCCACCGCTACAGGGCTACTTCAAAAGGCAATTAGTCTGATTTCACATTCCCTAGCAGCTGAATAATTTCGCGTAATTTCAGCCGTGCTGGATGGAGGCCAAGTTTTTGCTCGAAAGCACACCCACCCCACCCCCACCCCCTTTCCTCATCCCTCTCCATGTCCACCCGCCCAAACCACCTCCCTGCCATCCCTCCTTCCCTCCCTCCCTTCATGCCTTGCTCCCTCCCTTCTTTCTGCCCCCCTCCCTCCACACCCACACCCACACCCACACCCACACCCTCCCCTCTCACAGGCGCGTGTGATAATTTGGAAATCCTGTTGAAACACGGCTGTCCTAATTACACGGGGATCAGCACATGCTTGCCCCCACCCCTTCCTCGTGTACTCCCTCCCCCCTCCCCCCTCCCTCTTTACCCACAACTTGTCCCACTGGGCCCTCCAAGTCACCTGTGGCCATCTTCTAATACCCCATCCCCTCCCCTCCATCCAACTACCCCCCTTCTTCCAAACAAACCCACAGGCCCTAAACAGCCCCCCCCCACCCCACCCCATACTACCCCCACCCCCCTCCTCTGCTGCCACCCCTCCACTCTCCGTGCCTTGGACTAATTTCATCTTAGTACAGTGCTGTCAGACATCTCCCCTGTCTCTGCGCTTTTAATCGATTAGCTGAACGTCTCTATAATACATCACCAGCTGCCAGGCGGGAGGGATTCAGCAAAGAGACAGTTTAATTACTGTACCTGCGTATAGCTGGGACAAAAACAGCAGCAGCACACACAAACACAATCACATACACAGTTACACACAAACATACTGTACATACACACACACACACACACACACACACACACCAAAACAGCCCAGCCAATCCATTTTGCCCACAGCCAAGCCAGCTGGTCCTCCATCACAGTCCAACAAATGACCAGAGGAGGAGGATCCAGGAGGATGCAGGAGCCATGTTAGACAGAGAGAGGGAAAGAGAGAGAGAGAGCTACACAACACTGGGAGCTGAGCTCAGATGCATTACTCTGATGCAGCTGATGCAACCAAAATGCTGTATGCCATGTTTACTTTAAACTGAACGAATTATGAATAAAAATGGATGATAATAATGTTGTTTTCAGTGTTAAGTTATATAATATATTTTAACAACACAGTCGATGTACAAACATCAAATTATTATGAAGTACTCAACGTCAACATATCCTCAAACATACAATTTATTTAAAAGCATCTATAATGTACTGCATTATTATGAACATTGTCTGTGTACATTGTCCATTATTATGTACATTGTCCTGTCATGGCCTGGTACAACAAAACATCAAATTTTGACCACATTTTAATCAATGAATCAATGTTTTTTTTTATCTGAATTGGTTACTCTCACAATTTGACTGAATTAATACTGTGTCTAAGAGTGCAGCTCCTTCAAAGACAGACAACATAGAAAAGAAAATGTTAGGTAGGCAGTGATCAATAGAGTCTTGAGAAATGAAAGTTTGGGGAGGGGGGGAGCTGATGCATACCTGCTCCCGACACACAGCGTTCGATGATAACTACTCCTCTGCCTCGTAAATACTGTCCTAATGTTAGTGTTTTCTTTCTCGTTCTGAGTAAGTGCTTAGAACATAAATAATTACAATGTGAAAAGCCTGGCTTGCCAGAAGAGGAGCAGAGTGATTGATACGTATGGAGGGCAATGAGTGGGCCGACAGGCTCGGAGAACAGACAGTACACTTTAGAAAGTGTCTACCGAATTGATTTAACAAGTTTAATGTGTGCATCAATGTGGGACTATTACTGGTGGTAAGCCTCAGTGATGCTATTTGTTCGACTGGCAAAATACTGCTCTTTAGAACGAGTGCATTAAGGCTAAAATTGCAGAGAAAACCCTATTACAACTTTATTGCTGGTAAATTGGAACCAAACGTTGTCTGTATTTCAATTATTCTGAGTTACCCCGAGAAATAAATCGATTTTGTATAGGCTCAATCACAGCGACAGTGATGAGAAACGGCTTATTGCACCTTGGCAACCTCAGGCTGGTTCCTTTTGTTTTTCCCTTCAGCAATTTTCAAGAAATTGTCAATTAGGGGGACTTTCTCTTTTTCTGTCTCCCTTTCCCTTTCTCATCGGGTTCTAGAAGCGTTTTTTTTTGGGGGGGGGGCTAGTGTGTGTGTCTGTGTATGTGTGTGTGTGTGTGTGTGTGTGTGTGTGCTGGTGTAAATGCCTCCACTAGTGATGCGATGCCGCAGCCTCATCATGCATCTTGCATGGCCTTCATCGCGCGTCGCGCTCGCTCTCGCTGGCATTTTGGGAGGCTTTTTGAAATTTTCATTTAGCGCCTCCCACGTCTGCGTGTCAACAGACGGCTCGGTTGGATTGACACGCCAGGTAATCGTTCCACACACCTCTTTTCCTCTGCGGAGCACACACACTCCACCCTCCGAGCCAACCCGCCCCACACCTCCCTTACACACACTCTCTGATGATGTCTCACAAGGACTCTGAGGCCGCCCCATAAAAGTCATCAAAAATAGCAAAACAAAGATATGCAATGTGAACAGATGCATCACATCATGTGTATACAGACTTTGCTTTGCTAGCCTACAGCAAGGAAAGTCATTACATTTGTTATTAAGCCATGTTCTATACAGAAATCTGCCCTTCTGCCATAATATAGCAGTCAGAAATCAACCGCACTCTGGGGCACCACAATCAGTCTCATAACATGTGATGCAAAACCATAACAATGTGATAATTGTGGATTCCGGATTAGGAAATGAGCTCCGCTGGTCAGGAATAAATTGTGTATGATTTCACTGTGGCAGTTATGACAGTTGAGTCATTACGATGACAAAAACACTTTTCTCTTCCTAATATTGTTTCAGCTCCTTGCCGAGCCTGCAAAATAATTGTAGTTTTTCTTTATGAAACATACATTGTAATAAGCTTTTCTTCAGTAATAGCAAATATTGTGCATAAAATGAAACAAAAATGTATGTCATAAACTATATTATTTCTTGCTAGTAGTCAAATGAACAGCAAGGTAATCTTATAGGTGAAATTGTTTACATTTCTAAGATGTTGATTTGCTGTTAAATTCTTTTCCCATTGAGATAATATATAGATAAATAAATCTCTCATTCTAAATCGCACGATTCGGACAGCTGAAAAAAATCGTTGGTGCCCCCCTGCCCTCCCAGTGCTTGTACTCTGATAGGACCAGGGAGCGGGCAGAGAACATCATTAACGACCCCACATATCATTAACGACCCCACACACCCTGCACACACTCTCTTCAACCTCCTCCCCTCTGGGAGGCGCTACAAATCCCTGCGCACAAAAACAACCAGAGACAAGAACAGCTTCTTTCCCCCTGGCATCACTCTCCTGATCTGTGGATAAGTTGGGTCATCCCCACTTTGGTCATTCACCCACTTCTCCCACACATTACAGACTTTATCAGTCTACATGCATCTTGCACACCATTTTTGCACCACTACTTTTTGCACTATGTCTTATTTGTATATTGTATTATTTGTACATTATGTTGATATGTGCCTATATGTATTTTGTTGTTGCTATTGTAAAGTGTGTCTATAGTACTTTTTGCCTACTGAATGTATACTACTATATGTCTATTTGTTGAATGCATAAACACTTACCGACGGTTTTGTGAGTATACTTGCCAATACAACTGATTCTGATTCTGATTATTCTCAACATACGTTTGTTGTGTTTGGAAAGGCCCTTGGTGGTTGCAGTCTACGTGATTCAGAGTTCAAAGCAAAGAAACTAAATTGACAAAACAATGTTATCTGACTTACTATATGATACTTTAAGGACTCACTCAAACAAAAGACTAGAACTCACACAGCCATTTCAGTCTACCCCAACGAGTCAGAGGCCGAAAAGAGCATTACATGCTAAATCTGACCCGGATGAATTCAAACCGCCTTTAATAAAGTCCTCAAAGTCCCTGAGAACTATATTTTGAGGGGGGTCTTGTTTCTGGGTTTATGGTTTAGCCCGCTTTTAATTTGGCATTCCAATCCAATTTGAGGGCACGGCTGCTGACCACCAGTGTAACAGTGGAGGCTCTGCACACGGTGGAGGAGGCTAAGAGATCCAGCACCCAAGCATTGATCTGGCTGACAATTTAATTTGGAAAAATGTTTCAATTTGTCTCCCTCGTAGACGTTTAAAAAACGATGTGGGGGCACAGAAGAACTTTCCAAAGAGATGCTAGTCCATAGCGGATGTTTGTGTGTGTATGTGTGCGTGCGTGTGTGTGTTGGATAGAGAGTGCTGCATTACAGAGGGGGCGCTGGATAATGGCTGCTCCACATCCAAGCAATGTAAATCCGAGCCGACCAACACAGACAAAAAACCAACAAGCCGATGGAAGAGTTTAATTAAAGGATCTGCATAATTTGAATGCGGCTGAGCAGGGAAAAAAAGGGAAAAGTTCAAAATCAAAATGCTGCCTTGAAGTTGATATCATTTAATGGCATCAGCTCTTTTACAGTGAGCCGACTCTGCCACTGCACACTGAAACACTGATCTACTCTCCGTTAAGACAAATGAGAGGCTGAGTGTGTGTGTGTGTGTGTGTGTGTGTGTGTGTGTGTGTGTGCGTCTAATGCATGACACTCTATGTGCATGTGTAGATGTGTGTATTCGTGTGTGTGTGTGTGTGTGTGTGTGTGTATGTTAGTGAGAGAAAGAGAGCAAGAGAGAGAGAGAGAGCACACTTTAGAAAGGATGCGGAGCGTGTGGTGTGTGTCTGTGTACGTGCATGTGTGTGTGTGTGTGTGTGTGTGTGTGTGAGCGCGTGTGTACGTGTGTTCGTGCGTCCTTGCGTTCGCATGCGCGTGCGTGCGTGCACGCTCTCTAGTCTCACCAATTAAGTCATTCTCTGCTAAGATGCATCTCCTTCACACGCGCGAGACAAGATGTCACCCAAACAAATCAGAGAAGAAGAAAGAGCGCGCCGTTGTTCATCAGACAGAACATGCTCCCCCTGACCCACCCGAAACAATGGCAATCTATGCCAGAGGATTTGCCCAGCTCGCCTTGCTACACAAATCCTCTCCGCCACTGCCTGGTAATTGGCTTGGCAGTTTTGGAGGAGAGATATGGAGAGGGCCGCTGACAGGCGGTTAATACAACGCTGTCTGTGCTTCAGCAGCCGGCCTACAGTGGCCACGCTTTTCAAGACCTCAATTTCAAGCATTGTTTTTTGGAGCTGGCCTACAAAGCCCTGCGATAGAGTATAAGACAGTTAAAAAGAGAAGAATAGAGAGAGGAGAGTGAGAAAGAGAAAGGAAGACAGAATGAGAAATGAGGGGGGGAGAGAGAGAAGTAGATAGGGAGATAGGGAGAGAGAGAGAGAGAGAGAGAGAGAGAGAGAGACCACCATCATGATGAAATTGAGAAACTGCCTTTCATTGCCTTCCGCTGCATTCGACCAATTCCACAAAAAAATATATTTTCTCACCACACCTCTCCATAAAAAAATGCCAAGTGTTGCCAAGCATTGCGTGTGGATTGCCAGTTTCTACATAATTTCAAAGAAAAACATGTTTTAAACAACCCAATGTAGTTCTTTTAACCTAAACTAAAACAATTAAACTGCATGTCAATTTTAAACCTAAAATTAACCTCATCAAAACCAGTTTGATGATATGTGTTGGACTTGTGCCTCTGCTAATGCATAGATGGGATGCCTGGCATTGCACTGTGGATCTGTGTTGTTACAACTGACAATATGGGAACTGGGAACTGGGAACAATATGGCCATTTTCCCCAGCTCCACTGCATTGGCACTATATGGGTGCCAAAAAAAATGTACAAGAAATGTGCAAGAAAGGAGAATTCCTACACTGTGTTGTTACTTTACCAGCTACTCTTTCGTTATTTGAAGAGAACAGTGTTTTTACCACCTCCTTTCATCTGACCTCTACTGTGGAGGACACAAGATGCTCTTTTGTCCGAACACAGACAACATGGCGCTTGTACAAAAGCAAGGTTTAGCCACCGGATGGACTGCTGAATGCATACATGGTGCTGATCATCTTTGCCTGAGACCCTGGCGTGTGGTTTATAATTACCGAGAAGAAAAAAAGAGCAAATTCCATCAAATGGCCAGAGCCCAGTCAACCCCCAGGGGGAGAGGGAAGCAATGTGTGTGTGTGTGTGTGTGTGTGTGTAGAGGGGAAAGGGGGGGGTGGGCTTCAAAAGAGCAGACAACCCCAAGACGCCACTAGTGGTGAGAGCTGCCTTCCTCCTCCCGCTAAAAAACAATGGGACTCATCTTTTATGCATGAGTACATATACATTCTCATTAGCGGACAAGCGCCATCAGAACGGGAGAGATAGTGTGATTGAGGGGAGGCTGGGGGGGGGTGGTGTATGTGTGTGTGCGTGTGTGTGTGTGTGTGTGTGTGTGTGTATGTGTGTAGAGAGTGGACGGGGAGTGGCAGGGTGGGGGAGGTGGGGAGGGGAGCGGAGCACGGCTGGAGGCCTTGGGCTACCCGGCTGATTGACTGGGCTGCGGTCCCAGCGGTGGTGACCGCGCGCGAGCGAGGGTGATGGACGCTCGTCGACGGGCGGGTGTCCATGCGGGCCGACTCGCGTGCCTGCGTGCCCTGGAGCGAGGCTTCCTGTCTGGGTGGAAACGTTGCTTGCTCTTTCGTCTCTCTCTCTCTCTCTCTCTCTCTCTCTCTCTCTCCATGTGTGTCTTTTTTTGTCTGTCTCACTCAATCTCTTTCACTGATGCTCTCACTATCTCTCTCCCTCTCTAGCAATTTCTCTTTTCACTCTCTCATTCAGTGTCAAGCTCTTTCTTTAGCCCTCTCACTGTCTCTCTATTGCTTTCAATTGCTCTGTCCTTTGCCATCCCCCCATTTTTCTCTCTCTTTCTCTCTCTCTATCACTCTCTGGGTGTCTCTCTATCTTCTGCTGAGGCCATGCACACACCCAGCTAACTCAGGTCCACAGGCAATGGCTACCAGGGGGTGGGGGGGGGGGCGAGCTGGGCCTGACAGTTTGGTGGAGAGAGATATGGAAAGACAGTGTGAGAGGTAGAGGGAGAGAAAGAAAGAAAGAGCAAGAAAGAAAGAGAAAACGAGAGGTAAGGCGAGACAGATAGAGAGCAGGGGGTAGCACAAGAATGAAGAGAGAGACAGACAGACACAGACAGACAGAGAGAAAGACAGAGAGAGAGAAGGCTGTGTGATGTTCTAATGTTCGGACACAATCCCCCTGGGTGCCTTGATGCTGGATGCGTTATCTCTCCCCAAGGAAGAGTCCGCTCCTCCTCACTTGTCTCCCCGCCTCTCTACCTCCCTCCCTCCCTCTCTTCCTCCTCCTCCTCCTCCTCTTCCCTCCGCCGCTCCCCTGCTGCCACAATGTCAAAATATCAATGCCTCTACATTGTAGCCGTGCCACAAATGGGCTGGACCGAAAAGAGAGAGAGCAAAGAGACACAGAGGAAGAGAGAGAGAGAGAGAGAGAGAGAAAGAGAGAGAGAAAACAACCCTTTTCTGAAGGCAGGGACTGTTATCAAAATGCTTATTATAGATATTAATGAGTAAAGCAGGTGTGAGTGGGGCGGTAGTCATGCGTTTAGAGATGCCTATAAGCTAAACGCTTCACGCATGAGCACGCTGCACTCACGGGGCGCGGCAGACAGTGTCCCCGTCAATCCACTGCCCCCATCTTTCACCCCATCTTTCACCCCCTCATACCCCCCGCTGCCCACACACACACACACACACAACTACTCCAATACACACACACGGGCACACACACAAATGGGCCTGCTTGCGTTTAAATTGTAAAAATCCATTGGTCTCGATATGAGGGCCTTTGTGACAGTGAGCAAAGCAACTGATTAGGCTGCAAGCGGGCCAAAGAGAGGCAGAAAATAGGCCGATTAAATTGGATGATTAGGGGATTCATTTGTGTCCTCCAAAGAGGGGGGGGGGTTGTATGAGTCAAGGGGGAAGATGGGACAGTAGCAGACACAACAGAGGCCATAGCCTCCATGACCTTCCTCTGAGACCTCACAAATACTCTCTCTCCCCCAATCTCTGTCTGTCTCTCTGGCAAATGGAGGCCAGGCATTAGTGTGCAGCAATACACATGAGCCAAAAAGTTACCTTTTCCCTGAAATGCACACGTATCATCAGAGTCATAAATGGAGGCAGGGAAAAACATATAACCACAAGATGGAGTAGCTATCAATTCAAAAGACCAACCAAGTCTGTAGGAACTGAGCTCTTTTGCAAACAACCAGAGAAAACCCGTCTCACAGAGCAATAAGGGCCTGCAACGCTTTTAAAAGCCCCATATCACCCAACCATTTCTGCCATTCAGATTGGAGCAAGGTTATACAGCTCCTAGACAACTCAGTTTAATTATAAAACATATTACCACTGCCTTAGTCAAGCCAATTAAATTTGATTGCATACTTTCTTTATTCAACAAGCCCCTTTCATGTCATTTTAATTTACTGTCAAAGCGGGCTGAATATTGGAAACTAAATTATTTACTACGGCCCATAAGCCAATAATGTTCCATTTGTCTCGTACTGAGAGGGACTAGACTAACAAGATTATTAAGGACATTACTTGTAATGGTAAATGTCCTTCACTTTATTCAGGCTGATGCCGGCGCTCCGAGACGTCACACTTCCAAAGCGAGGCACTCCATTCCGAGAGGAGCCCTGTCATGTGGCCAGCGCGGCCGAGGTTAAGAGGGGGAGACAGGTAGCAGGCGAGGACCTTGGCACCAAAACTGACTCACTCACCAAGAGTGCCCAGAGGAACAAGTCTGCATTTAAATACACAATGAGCTTGCCAACCAAATTTACCCTATTAGTTTGAAGTTTTATTGCATTTTTTCCATTTATCTCTGTATTACTTTATTTTTAAACACTAAGTTTAATCCATGTGCAGGAAACAAGCTGTACACAGCCCAGTCTTCAGCTGTGTCCAAAACAGAAACAGATATCACTCAATTCATATTCTGGGGCTTGTTATTTCTCAATACTTACAGCCATAATGTGGCTGTTGTGTTTTTAGTTGAAATATAGATATCACATGACTCTATCGGGCAGACTTATGAGTGAGTGGACTTGGAGGATTAGTCTTACCTAAAGGCCTCTGACATCCCGGCCAGCGCTGAAAACGACACATACCTCGCTGTCTCAGGCCCCCTGTACAGTAGCAAGCTGAGACGAGGTGATTTGTAACACTTTGTGAAGATATTAGCTCCAGCTGACTAAATGGGCGCTCGCAGAGTTCGAAACAAGGCCCTTCCATATTCATTCCCACTGTCAGTCTGATTTATTCTCACCATTACTGAACCATTTGCCTGGAGGACTAATTGCAAGGTCTACCAGTGCAACGCGAAAGCAGCCGGAGTACAGTGAGCTCGGTAAAGCAAAGAGACGTGGAAATAAAAAGCATTTGGCCATTGATCACTGAGCCATTGAGAGGACTTTCCATTTTCTGGGGGATAACAGTAATCATATTTTCACTAGAGAAAGGAGGGTTGCAGGGAATAAAGTTTGGAACCACACTGGCAGACAAAATGCAGACCCTCCCTGAGGTAAACAGACTTTTGCGCACACACACACACACAAACACACACACAGACACACACACACACAAACTCTAACTCACATAGACCCACAAAGACCCATAGACTTCCACACAAACGGATCACAAACAAGGTTGTTGGGAGAGTGAGGGCACCCCGGAGAGCTCTCTCCTGCTGCCCTTGCCAGCACTGGCTCTGTTGTCTCCATTCCAAAGAGAAATAGGCCATTAAGCACAGAGTTGCACCCAAGGATACAGGAGATCCCTGATTAAGTCCGACCCGCAGACATGGAGGCTGGACTGCACGACTCTGAGAAACTCTTGTAAAATGAAATGTCTGCCTTAATAAGAATTTTTTTTTATCTCATTCAACCAACAACGCTGTGTGTGTGTGTGTGTGTGTGTGTGTGTGTGTGTTGAGTGTGTGTGTGTGTGTCTGTGTATGCGTCTGTTTTTTTTTTTTGGTTGATGTTGCTGTGTAATGTCTCTGTGTCTCATTTACTGTAATCTATTCACAAGGAGACAAAGTGACAACACAATATGTCGGTATTAAAACACAGTGTTCGACAACAACGCTTCCTGAAGCTGTGTGTGTGCCAAAGACGGTGTTACAAGTAATTGTTTCCATGGCAATTACTTTCTTTGGGTGAGCATTGTATTAAAAAAAATAAAATAAAAATAAAGAAAATAACACAAACATGCCCCCAGCTTCCATGGAGCCAAAAGCAATTTCCTTGACTAAATTTAGTTATGCAAAGCCTATGGGCATCTTTAGCATTTAGTAATTAGTTTTATAATTACTGCTGTTTCGCTCACTGTCATTCAATTTTTCTTACACCACAACTGGGGAATGGAACATCTCACATCCACAGCTGGGCACATTAACATCCTGTTTATGGAGTACAAAATACAGCAACGGTGGTTCTCTCTCTTTCTCTCTCTCTCTATTCCTCTCTCCATCGCTTTAGCATGGCATTTTACAATGATGTCCAGCTATGCAAAAAGACCCCCCCCCCCTTAATACCACCCACCAAAACCAACCACCCATCTATCCTTCCCTCCCTCTCTCTCTTTCTCTCCATTCTCTCTCAATCTCTCAGCGTGGCGAGGAACTTCCATTGTGATGCAAACACCATCAATCCCCTCATTACCATTAACAATGAGCGTGGCACGGCGGGCAGCGGGAGAGTGCACTTTAATCAATGCCCTTCTCACTGCCAACCTGCTCGACCGTAGACCCTTGATACGGGCAGGGAATTTGGGGGGGCTCTGGCACTAGTCATTTGGACTGAGGGGCTTTGCCTGGGACCAGTCAAAAGGCTCTAATAAAATAAGCAGGCTAAAGGTGCACCACACCACTTTCACTGAAGGGACCCCACCTGTGTTTGGATAGGGTTCAAGGGAAGGGAAGGTGTGTGTGTGTGTGTGTGGTTGAGTGTGTGTGCATATGTGGGTGTGTGTATGGGTGTGTGTGTGTGTGCATAGGGAGGGTTCAGCAGGGTCATAACTAACATCTCAAATGAGGGATTTGTTTGAGATCACAAGACATTAAAAAGAGGTGATGTGCCGAGCGGCCAAGCAGGTCTGGAGTTGAAGGGCTGCAACTCTCATTTCAAGGTCTCTCGCTGGAGTTTATTGACAAAATTATGCTAATGTGTGGCAGCACTACATGGAGAGTTGGCATAGCATCAGCTGCACTTCCATGCCTGTGGTAGAGGTGTGTTTCAGGGGGAAAACATGACATCAATACACACACTCATATTTACTCTACTGTGGTGGTGCCTTATTTATATATACACACAAAGTTGTGATGACTACAGCCACATGCTTATGAGCTATGTTAGTGTGTTGATGGCAAAACCTTTAAAACATTTGAACAACTTGTCAGTGCTTTAACAGTGCTAGTCTCAGGCAGAATAGCTGAGGCTGAAATGTGAATTTGACAGCACGTAAATGATATTAAGATATTACAATCATAATGATATTAAAATGTGATTTAGACATTAATGTAGAGTATTCTGATTCTACATAACATTACTGACAGTAAACAACAGATGACAGTAGGATATGCTTGAAGCTATAGTAGCCATAGCAAGGTGGATATTTCCCAAAAGGTTACAATCCTTAAGTAGGCATATCTTTTGTTTGTTTGTTTTTTATCAGCAAATCCCAAATAATAACAGTCATATCTTTGCCAACAAGCTAGTATGTGTGTGTGTACATATGTGTGGGCATACGTGTGTGTGTACACATGTGTATATGCATGTGTGTGTTTGTGTAACTGAAGTATTATATTACTGTAAAATGTCATTTATACATTAATGTAGATTCTACCTCACTGACAGTCAGTAGAGTTTCAAAGCTACAGTGTCCATTACACCAGGGGTTCTCAAACTTTATTGGACTCACAGAGCGGAAAGATTTCCAAGGACCCCTCATAATCGCAACACAAGTTTGACTATACAGGCTTCAGTTAAATGCCAGATGCTACTTTGTAGAAAAGTTTTTCAAGGACCCCCGGTAATGCGCTGTGGACCCCAGTTTGAGAACCAATGCATTACACGCTAATCAAAGCAGCACTGCCTTTGTACCACTGACATCATTATGGCCTGAATTCTTTCTCAGATCCTCCTCTGCAGATAGCTTTCAGATTGTGCAACCAAGACTCATCTAGAAATGTAAGGATGCAATATAACTGTAAGACTACAGATGCTGTTAATATAACCTCATTACTACTGAGTTGGTCATTACTCCATCAGTAAGCAAATTACAAACAAATAACGTCATATTACACAGGAAGGCCAATAAAGAGAAAGACTGTAGAACACACTCATATGGTACAGTAGTTCTCATTGCTAGCTTTGGCACTGATACTCAACTTGAGAGTACAGTACCCTCTTGCTCTCTGCTATCTCTCTTTCTCTCTCCCTTTCTCCTTCCCTTCCCTTCCCTCTCCATCTCTCTCTCTCTCTCTCTCTTTCTCTCTCAGGAAGCCTTGGGTTTCGTGTTGCTCATAAAGTGTGGCATTTTGGTGACTGCTCCGTGCTCCGCATGCATGCGTAATGAAGGCACAGTGGTGGAGGGGGTCAGGAGGCTCGCGCCAGCCTCCAAACAACAGAAAAGGTCACGCTTGTTTGTGCAGTGTCCTTCAGCAGATGTGAACCGCCTCTGACAGAGACTAGCAAATTTCAGTTTAAACGCTCGGAAAAAAAGGGTGGAAAAAATTAGTTGATGGGTCAATTACGGGAAAGGTCAATGGACGCTAAAAATACAAAAAATAAATAAATATAAAAAAAGGGGAAGAGAAGGAGAGAGAGAGAGAGAGAGAGTGAGAGTGGCTCGCTTGCACAAGTTATGATAATAAATGAGCACTTGTGAAGTGGAGGTCAAATTCTTTTAGTTTGGATGCCAGTAATCCTGGCGGCCTTTATTACTGATAAGGAGTTGCATTCTCTGCTCCGACGCTCATGTTTTGCATTCAGCAGAAAAGGGGCCTCATCTTAATGATGTTTAGCGAGTCCAAAAAGCCATCATGGCAAGCGGCAAGTAGCTCTTGCCTTTTATTTACCATAATGCTGGGAGGGAAGAAAAAAACTGTGAATTCAATGACAGGTTGTCTCGGAGCAAACAGCGATTTCTAAAACAGAACTGATGCACAACGCCGCGGCAAGGCGGATATTTCCCAAAAGGTTACAATCATCAGTTATTAAGTAGGCATGCCTTGCCAGGAGTAAACTCTGTTCTTGTTTTTGTTTCATTTTTTTTGTTTGTTTGTTTTTTAAAAGTCCAAATAATAACAGTCATAGCTTTGCCAACAAGCTAGGGTTTGTGTGTATGTGTGTGTATGTGTGTGAATGTTTGTCTGTGTTTATGCAATAGAAGAGCTGTGTGAATGTGCTGAAGCTGTGTGTCTGAATGCAAAACTAAAGCCAAATTGATTAAGGGACTAGACCACCAAATGAACAGAGGCTCCGATACATCAGAAACAATATCGCTTTTTATTATTTGTATTAAGCTTTACCATGAATAGTGTGCACAAACAATCCGGTGGTGGAATGGACCCTGCCCTCTAAACTCTCTTCACCTGATCCAATAACACGCCATATGCCCACATTAGCATATGCCGCTACGCTAACACTGCCATGGATGGGAATGTGGGTGTGGGTGTGGGGGTATGTGTGTGTGTGTGTGTGTGTGTGTGTGTGTGTTGGTGGGGGGAGGGGGGGTGTTGATGGGACAACCAACACAAAACTCACTGTAGCTTTACAAGCTCATGTCTGGCCATGAGACAACACCCCAGCAAAGAGCTTTGTTAAGGACCAGATCTCGTTACGGATCTCACACTTGGCATCCTCACTAAAAATGAGGACAAACAGAGGAGCCATGGAGGAAGGAGGAAGGTGGGTTAGACGGCGTATCCATTAGCCAGGAGTGACGCAAGGCAACAAAACGGGAATCGATACAAGGACTGTTCCAAATGTAGTGCAAATAAAATGTGGTGAGTTAGTGATTCAATTGAAAAAGGGGTGGGGGGGGCGCTGTCAATAGGATATAGGGACACTGGGCCTGTTCTCATTGTCCTAAGGGAAGAGGAGAGAATTCACCTTGCTGAGTGTTCATTAAAATACCTAAATGCAGTCAGCACACTTGATTTCCAGCACAGCGTCCATATTACTTTCTTTGATGAAATGCAAAGTGTGCAGGTCTTAATCGTGTAAGAGGAAATAGTCTGGCAAATAGACATGGCAGTGGCTGGTGGGGTGTGCATGTTTGCGTGTTTGTCTGTGTGTGTGTGTGAGCGTGTTTGCGCCGGGGCGCATGATTTCATATATACGTTCGCTCATTAAAATGCATGCCTCTCTTCAAAGCCAGACAACAATGATGCCATCTGTTGTGAGCTTGCCAGCACAAACAGTACACACGGGCGCAGGAAAAAAAAAAAAAAAAAACGCTCGCCAGTCATCCCCCCCCACACGTTCTGTGCAGTCGCAGAGGGCTGAACCTTACACAGGAATCATGAGAGACGCCATCTGACCCTCTACCACAACTACCAACCCCTTCAAAAAAAAAAAAAGTCTGTTAAGTACAGAGGGGGGTGAGTATAGCGGAGAGGGTTCACAGCGCTAGGCTCCAAAGTAGCACCCGTGGGCCCAGGAATGGCTGCTTTGGTGTTGTAAGTTGACACTCACACAGTCATGTAGGGGGTTGTGTGGGTTGTGGGGGATAAAACTGGCCCTGACTAATTAAAAGGCTAACGCTTTAACAGAGTAAGCCTCCTGGGACATGGGGGGAGGACATGGAAACCTTCTGTACTATATATATTTTCATATTTTCATTTCCCACTGCATTCTTTCTTTCTTTCGTTCTTTCTTTCTTTTTTTTCTTTTTTTATTCCAATCTCATCTCAAAAGGTAGAGGAATCAAACGGAGCCTGCGCGTGTTTTCACTTTCTTTCAAGCTGTTTCTGCCGCGCCTGCTGCACTGGCAGTTCGTGTATTTCATTTGTGACAAAAGATGTGGGAATAATAATCCTGTATCAGCAAATCTTGACACAGGATGAATGAGGGAAGGAAAAACACCTGCAAGAGAAAAGTTTGGCGAGCTCTCGTCACAACAGCGGCGGGGGGAAAAGGGCACAGGAGCGTGCAAAGGAGTACTTGACATTATTTAAGTCATTCCTATCTCCCGTGTTAACATGGCTTCCCATGCACGTTCCACCATCTTATCTCATCAGTGAGAAATTCTCCACACGCTAATTAGGAAATACTGATAATATGTGTATGGAGGGTTAGAATGTGCAAATAAAGGTAGAGATTTGGGGCATCATGATAAACATCTATCTCACATTGGAAGGCAACTTAACTGTAATACCAGTATTATGTCAAGTCATATTTTTTTCATGTGACGCACTGACCTTCTTAACGTGTGTATTAAAGGTTTTATGAATCACATGACACAGATGGTTTTATAGCATTCAATATATCTGACTTCATAATATGTTGATTACATTATGGCACTAAGCATTCATAATCCACTGTCTCTGTGCGCATTTGTGTATGTGCCTTTGTTAGTGTTCAGGTATACATGCATGATTTCCTGTGTGTGTGTGTGTGTGTGTATGTGTGTGTCTGTCTGTGTGTGTGTGTGTGCGTGTGTGTGTGTATGGAATGTATGCGGAGGTCCTGCCTTTGACTGAGGTGTTGGGCGGTGGGCCTTCGATGCGCAGGTTCCATGGCGGGTCCCCCTGGTTGGCGAAGTCTCTCATCTTCAGGTAGCTGATGGTCAGGCGGATGATGGAGGCCTTGTCCAGCTGGCTGGTAATGGCACCAGGCAGTGGCAGCATCTTGGCCAGCTCGTAGAACTCAAAGTTCTCCTTCCCACGCCGCGAGCGCGCCGCATCGCGGGACTTCTCCTTCCTCAAAGCCTGCAACCTGAAAGTTAGGAACAGCAAGAGAAAGAGAGATGGAGGGGGGAGAAAAAGAAAAAAAAAACAGACATTGAGAGGTTTGGCAATTGCAGCCCTGGACTGGACTATGTACCGTTGGCCGCGAGGGGGTGTTGCAATGTTCAACCCACATTACAGCAACTTCAAAGAGGCCTCAGAGCAAAGGGATGTGTTGGGAAATTGGGCCCCCCCGCTTTGAATTTATTTATGCAATTACCCATTGGGAGCGGAATCCATGCACCAGAAATTGAAAACGTCCACTGGCGGTGTCTGCATTTTGGCTGAAAAATAATATTGCAACACAAAAAGTGCTTTAGGCAGGGTGCTGCTTGCCACTGTGCCGGGATCAACCTCTGCTGCTTACATGCCATCTCTAAAGTAAACACTGGATTGAACCTGGGTCTGAGGCCAGGACTAACTCCTGTGAGTTTTGATGGTAAAAGTTTCCCATTTTTTAAAATACAAAGTTAATAAATTAGTGTCAAACTGGAGGTTTAGGTAAGTTGTGATATGTCCCCTGAGTAGTAGCATTTTTATAAAAAGTCTAATAAGGTCCTTAAGCTCATTCAAACCCAAAGCAGGTACATTGTTTCACAAAATAGTAGTCATAAAAGAGAATAATCCCAAAATACTGCAGCATATTATGCGTAATTCACTATCTACCTGACAATTTATGTTTTACCCTCCAGGTTATACAAGCAGCCTATGGACTGAGAGTAGCTGCAATACTACTTAGATTATCCTCTGTAGCTGCAGTACAGCATATTACACAAACACACCCACACATATGCACACACACACACACACACAGACGGACTGACAGACTCTAGCCGCTGTCTGACTCATCTCATGGGGGTCCAGTGGTGTCAGAGGCGATCCTCTCTAGCCTGGAGGTTACGGTGTCACAGAGTCCACTCTGCTCCGCGGGGATCCCCGGACCCAACCACAGCAGCAGGAGCAGCAGCAGCAGCAGCAGTCCCCCGGCCAGGGACCAGAAGTGGGTCGAGGTTGTGATTAGCTCTGGCCCCCATCAACCCTTACCACCTCCTCATCCACCTCCCCCAGGAGAGACACAGGCCCATCAAGTGACATCCTGAATCACCGGCTCACCACCCCCACACACACCAATACACCCCCCCCACACAGTCCTCCCTCGCCCTCTGAAAGATGTCCACAGCATGACCTCAAATCTGCTCCTCCACACTGCAACCCAGAGGAAAGTAAATAACACTCTTCTTGCTCGGTGAGACCCAACACTACACCACCGCAGCCATCCACCACATTCTAAACCAGCACTCTCTCTGCCCACAGCAAGCACACAAACAATCTGTCATTTTATTATTGTGTTTTTTTTCACTTTTCATTAAGCAAAACCCCACTAATAGAGCTATGCTCATGTCTGCCTGTACAGTATTGATTAGACCTACACAAATGGGGTAGAAATGGCCTCCAGGATACTATGACAAAGTCAGATGAAGTTCCTGCAATGTTTTGCCTGAAAGCATCAGAGAAATAAGCTTTGTCATTCACTGAGAGGCTTTTGTGGGAAGCAGGCAGCCATAAATTCAAGTAATTTTAGCGGTAAGTAAATACTTGTGACCCATAAATGCAGACTAATAATGTAATGTACAGGAGTCGGTGAGAGGTTTTTCTTTATAGATTTGTTCTGTTCTAGTGCAAGGCTTTTGAGTGCTCTGATTTATGCTATTTTCAATCAGACAACTCGGAACAGCCAGTTTCATACTTCCAAAATGCAACTCCCGACTTTCTACGGCGTTCATCATCTGACGCCATTTTGAATTAGGCTGGCAATAAATCAAGCCTGGAAACCTCGACGTTCCCTACCGGCCGACACTTAGATTAATTTTTTACCACCACAAATGCAAAATCGGTTAGACCAGATTTGAAAGATGGGGAGAGAAAGACTGTCTGAAAAGATGAAAAATGTTAGCGGGAGAAAAATCATCTGCTATTGTTTGTCTTTTTTCACCCCCCTCCCGGTATATAATTTTGAGTCGAGGACAAACAGCAAGACCCCTGCACTCGAGCAAAAATGATTTGTAGCTTTAAAATGGCACATTCTCACACTGATGTGGTCCAAACCACTGCAAACTCTCAGCTAGAAGAACCTAACCACCTTGAAGACTCACTTTGATCTGTTGTATTTACTGCCCATTCATTCACAATATAGCTTCAATGGCAGGGGAACGGGACTGACACTAAGCAACAAGCTTCTTTGCCTTCCTAAACCTTAATTTCAGAGAAGCCTGCATGGCTTGCCTCACGTCGACCACGCTCATGGTTGTCATGATCAATTTATGCTAGCTTTTGTAAGCATCAGGAGTATAATAGGATAATTTCACCAGCAAATATAGATGCAGCCTCTGCCTTTACATCTAAGTAGCAGATTGCTATTCTCGATCATCTCGACCGTGGGCCCGCCACGAGAAAACACCATTAGATGGTCTGCTGCCCAGACAATATATAAAGCTAGTTGCAATGGTTGTTTGGTGGAAAAGTGCAACAGAGCAGCAGAATTTCATTTGTTCCGCAAACTTGAAAAGCATTATGTCGGCCTGCCAAATATTTCTTGATGTGTCGAGGTTGTGTGACCTTCATAGCGGAGACATATTTATCATGTTCTACAAGAGTAAATGCAACACCTCTTTTTTTCAATTTTCTGCCTTACTATTTTGCCCCCCCCCCCTTCACTTTGCCATCTAATATGAAATGAAATCATGGAAATGTGCAATATGGCTTGTGGATGGGGCTGTTTTTTTCATGAGATGAGACAAGCAGGCTGTGCTTTGCTTTGTGTGCACACAGGAGCTAGGAGGTTGCGTCATGACCACAGGGGCCGAGGGCTACTTGCTACACCGGTGTCCAGGTGTGACCGCTCTGGTCCGGCAGATTACACCACTGGCTCGGCTAATCAAAGGGCTGGAAAGTCTATCCCAGACCCCCCATTCTCATCCCCCGTCCCCCCCAAAAACACCACCTCATGGCTAGTAGCCGTGGCTGAGCACACCTGCAAAGAGTCTTCATGTGTAGCCTCTGGGCAAAAACATTGCAGGGCTGGAAGTCAACTCAGCTTCACTTCTGGGCTGTGCGCTCTTTTTTCTGTTTTTTTTTTGGTTGGCCCGATATTTATTCAGTACTTCTTCTAATAAATCAATGTGATTTCTCTCAGGTTTCAGCATGGGTGAAACTGGATGGGAATATGAACTCTCTCTCTCTCATACACACACACACACACACACACACACACAAACACACGCACACACAAACACACGCACACAGACACATTGTTGATGAAATTTCATCAATAAAATACCTTTCATACTTGTATAAAGACAGGTCACTGTATGTTCCATCGGTGTCAATAGTATAGACAGGGAAGCAGTGCATCGATGCTAATTCCATGTGAAACACGTTCAAAGAACCCTCATCTTCTTCCGTCTGCAGCACTTCATTCTCTGAACCTGACTATTTCTAATCCCTGTGGATTTAATCTCATACATGTTGATGCGCAATGTACAGCAATGCAGCATTAGCATCCTATTGACCCAGCATTTGCCATTATGTAAACACACGCTCACAAACAAAGAGCGATAAAGCATGTTTGATGGGAAGGCAACATCTATGTTCCTCAGAAATGCCAAAGGGGGTAATAAGGGAATGCAAGGACTCCCATGATGCAGTTCTGCAGGAAGAAAAAAGTCCCACTCATTCACATTTTCCACGTTTAGACACATGCTCAACAGACCTTATGTGTACTGTTCAACACTGTGAAATAAGCACTACACTATACTATTATTCTTGCTCAACACTTTCACAGACACTGTTACCCAGCCTGTGTAAACAGATGTTCTAGCCACTGTCAATAAAGAGGATTATTTATTTATTTCTCCAAAGACAAGTATCCAACATGTCTAAAATAACAAATTTTAAAAAACAATAGCTCAAACATTCACTCAATTAAATACTGCAGCATTCAGTCCAAAAACAGAGTCCATAGAGAATGAAAAGCAGGGAACTGGGTGAAAGACACGTATTTATCCTGATTCATTGCGTATCTAACGCTTGAGTGGGCCTTTTTTTTGTGTGTGTGTGCTCGGCCTCGTAGCCCTATTTACCAAATCAGCTAATCACCTAGCATTCGACTTCTAAGGACAAGGAAAAATATATCAAGTGGCAGCAACTTGTGCCAATGATCCTTTAGGATTGCAGTAATTGCTTTCATCAGTGCAGAAAAGGCCGCCAGACCAGAAATGTCACTTTGGATTACCCTTCTCCTTCCTGAAGCGATGGATGACTCCACTGATCAGAGACTAAATGCCAAAACCAATCAATTGCTTTTGTGACTCTTCCTTGCCGTGCTAGCGAATTAAAAGGAGCGGCCATACTGTAGGAACCAACCCTAATTATTGAAAAAAATGCTATCTCCTTGGTAACTTAATTAATATTCTCTCGAATTTTTTGCCGCACAATAACATCGGAAAGAGCAGTGGTGCTAATCATGGAGAGTGAGAGAGACAGAGAGAGAGAGACAAAAAGGGGTGGGGTGGTGGGGCATTCTAAAAATAAACAGTGGAGATTATTCCGGAAGAGTCACAGTCAGATGGCAGCCTCAAGACGAGACTTGCACCGCCATGGCATCCATTTCCGTGTCAGGAGGCTCGCATCAATCGTCTGTGAGCGCCTACATTCATCCCCGACCGGCACAACATTCACGCACTTCAAACTCAATCCATTATGGCATTAAGCAGGTGTCAAACTGTTTTATCTCCCCCGCGCCAGAAGAACATTGGTGGCAACCTACCAAGAGCGGAAGCCATCAATGCTATGACCTACTGTAAGGAAAAGACAGATATCTAATATTGGACTCACTCTCTTTCTCATTCTCCCTCTCTGTCTCTCTCTCTGTCTCCGCCCAGCAAGACTTGACACTGCGGCACCGAGGCGGCCCCTGTATTGGCGTAGGTAAAGAGGAGGTGGGGTGGTGGTGGTAGTGGTGTTGAGGGGGGAAGCTAACCTCTCTCAAGGTCTGTTAATTCCCCTCAAGGTCCATGTGGACTGGTATGAATCAGCCAAGGAGATCTGCTCTCGGCGTGGATGTCCATTGGCCTCATTAGTTCTGTCATTTCGCCGCGCGTCCCTGCTGACTTTGATGTCCTGAGAGCCCGTCCGAGCGGCACAGATCCCGGTGACATTCCCCATTAATACCGCCGGCCCCGAGAAAGAAAGAAAAAAGAAGGTGGCCAAGTATCTAATCTTGGTGGTACAGTGGATGGGGCGACAACTCACCTTTCTTCCCCCCACTGCAAGGCAGAAGCCTGGAATTAAAGACAGGAGGATTTTTTTTTTCTCTTCTGTGGAAGACGTGTTTTATATGTAATATATCTCAGTGTGTTAAGTCTTGCCGTTTCGCCCCACTGTGCGATTTCACGTCACAGCTTGAAAATCTTGCAAGCGATTAAATTATTTATAAGTCCTTAATGGCTGTGCTCGCCATCTTTGATAATGATGGGCCTTTGATTGCTTGTGGTGGGCAGTATGCGGGAACGGGAGACAGCAAGCAAGCAAGGCTGACCATCAATTAGAGGATTCCCAGTTCGATCCCCCAGCTTCCCCTGGCCTCGTGTTCGAAAGCGACCTTGAGCGAGAACTCAGAATCGCTCATGCAACGAGCAGGTCTGATGCTGCTAACTCCTAACGAGTATGGGAAAGGTATTTTCCTACTATGCGTGCGAGGCTGAATGAAGCACCATCACAGTTTTCATTTGACACAAAACCTGGTGGCGAAATGACTGGCTTACACAAAACATGACACGCACTTGAAAAACACTAACACAAACACACACAAACACACACATACTCATTCGCAACTAGGCTCCTCATGGTGATTTCTAATAAATGATCAGTTTTTGAAGACTGAAAAGAAATGCAAATCTTCCATCATACACCACCACCATCACAACAACAAAACTAACCAAAAAAAAAAAGACAAACAAAACAAAAGAATGGTACTTGTGCGTATGTTTATGTGTGTGTGTGCATGTGTGTGTGTGTGTCTGTGTGTGTGTGTGTGCGCGTGTAGGAAGACCTCTCTGCGTTGCCGTGTTTGTTTTGATACCTCTCGCTGAGACGCAGGGACCATTAAAAGAAGTACCTGCAGCCTGCACAAAAGGAGCTAAAATAAAGATGCGGACCAGGCTGCCTCGAAAAAGCAATTTATTTAGCCTTCCTGTGGTACATATTGATTATAACTGCAGTGATGGGGTCAATTTGGAAAATAATACCAACAGATTATGCGGGATAAAGTCAGCCTAGCAGTGAATAAAAAATGAGGGGGAGGAGAGCAAAAAAAAGGCCATCACATTATGACACACCGCGTTGCTCCGCCATGTTGCAGAGCAGTGACGGCCCAGTTAGGCAGCCGCTCTCTGGATAAATGATCCCCTTTTGTCTCCCCCCATGGTTCAGACTGGCGGGGGGACGGGTTTTAGTGCCTGGGCAGCCAGGAGCAATTTGGTGTGTTTTCTTTGTTTTGTCTTAGGTGGTGGCGTGCCGAGTGGGCGTGATTAGGAGACGAGAGGAGATGATGATTAAAAGAGGATAGCGCAGCGGTGGACAAGAGCCAGTGCACACGCTGGGCCCCAAAGCAGTGCTATTACTGCAAACAAACACACACACACACACACACACACACAGTGAACAGGCCCACATTTTATGAATAACTTTTCATACCTGAGCAAACACACACACACACACACCACACACACACACACACACACACACACACACACACACACACGCACACAGCCTATCCAAGAATATCTTTTAAATCAATGAAAATCACTAGACAACACAAATGACGTGCTCTAGTTATTACATTAAACGGATTATTGTGGATATACACAAACTGTTAAGCACCATATACTAAGCAAACACAATATGAATTTTCACTCTGAGGTTTCATGCACAATTACAGAGTGTTGCAAGAGGTTGCAAAACTATATTAACAGAAATATTTACAAAAGAGCTCAAAGACATTGCCATAATATCCTAATTTCATGCATGAACTTACATGCATGAAAAATCAACTCTGCACAGACAGAAACTATTTGAGCCGCTTACACAGAGGTAGGAAAAAGTCACTGAAATAAAGGATTTACTTGTTTCAAAAGTCTAAATACTAATTGAGGAAAGCGTTTCGGGCTTCTCAGTGTTTATCACACAGCATAAAGTCTCCACAAAAAAATTACTCTCTTTCTCTCTCACTCTGACTCCCTTTCTCTCTCAGCTTGAGAAAATCTCTGCTACAAATATCAACAGTGGGCGAGCGAGCAGTCGGACGCTGGCTAATTCCTCAAAACAGAGGCGTTCCTCTTGGCTAGCATATCTTCATTACACAGCCAATCATCTTATTGTGCGCTTTAAACTTAACGAATATAATCAAGCATACAAGCACATAATTAAATCCACACAAACAGCGTGTTTAGACAAGAGACTGGTACCATTCCAAATCTCGCCTCCCTCCCGCCTGCTCGGAGATGAAAAGAGGGAGAAAAAAGAGGGAGAAAAAAGAAGGAGAAAAACGCTACAAGAACGAGCTTAAGGAGGCAGCATTGATTCAATTTCTAAAAAATTGGGTTTGCTTTTAACAAACAGGAGAGGACCTTTCTTAGTGCAGAGCGAGGATCCCTAGCTATTCAAGGACTCTGAGATGCCATGAATGCAGAGCTGATGTGGAAATCATCTTAATTTTAAACACAGTCATCAAATGCATCAGAGTGTGTGCACGTGTGTGTGTGAATGTGTGTGTGTGTGTGTGTGTGTGTGTGTGTGCTGTGATCCTGAAGGGGTGTGGATGGCGATGACAGCGGATGATATCATTTGTAGAGCATTAGCTGCAGAACACTGATTATCTCCAGCAGGTCACGCTCCTCCAGGGCCTGGCCCCAGCAAACAGCCATCCCATAATGACCATGGACACCCGACGTTTCCACATGCCTGCTTCTTCACATCAAAGCCAACAGTGGCCTTCCCTCTCTCTGTCTCTCCCTCTCTCTTTCTTTCTTCTGTCCATCCTTCCGCCCTCCTGAGTTTGTCCTCTACCAGCCCCAGCCATCACCCCCCCACCAGGGGTGTGTGTGTGTGTGTGTGTGTGTGTATGTGTTGGGTTGTGCTTGGGAGAGAGAATAGGCCCCAGCGTCATGTCTGCCGCACACACGCACCTCTGGAGGTAGGTGGCGGCGCAACTCGATACCGTCGTCTCACAATTGGTTTCACATCCCCGAGCCCTCTTGTCTAGTCACCCATGTGCTGGGTGAACAAACGCCCCACCCCCCCTCGCTCCCTCTCTCTCCTCCCCCCTTTCCCCTCTGCCTTTGAATCCTTTCTTCTTTCAGTGTCAGAGGTGGAGGAGGAGAAGGGTGGAAGGTAGAAGCGGTGTGGCAGTGGAGGGTATTGGTGGTGGAGGCGGTGGGTGCTGGGGTGGGCAGGCGGGTGGTGCTGGCGCTGGTGGTGGTGGAGGAGGAGAAGTGGGGAGGGTAACTTAATCCTCTGGCCAAAGTCAATAAAGTCTAATCTTTCATCAGACATGACTGCACAATGGGCGGACATGAGCTCACAGGTAAGGCACTGAGAGAGCAAGGAGGCTGCGATTCTGTCGGCACGCTGGTGTGTGTGTGAGTAAGGGTGTGTGAGTATGTGTGTGTGTGTGTGACGGGGGGTGGGCGGTGGGTGTGTGGGTGGGTGTGCGTGTGTGCGTGTGTGTGTGTGTGGGGGGGGGGGGGTTCTGTGTGGAAGAGCCGCAGGGGCCAGACAAAGAGAGCGAGCTTGTCAGAGGAAAAGGTCACGGCGCGGCGCGTACAAAGAGAAACCCGTGTCACCTCGGCAGAAGGGCTGGGCCGGCGGGGGGAGATAGCTGCAGGTTGAGTCACCTAAGGATCCTGGGGAATGTATACCCCATCAGCGCCCCGCTGGGACAGGCACAGGCACAGGTGCCGCACTCAAAGCGCTGGGGACTTGAAAACTCTCTCTCTCTCACTCTCTCTCTCTCTTTTACTCACTGACTCACTCACTTACATACAGAGGTACACTGGGGAGTTCAAAACTGAAAGAGTCTCTCTTTCTCTCTCTGTGTATCTCTCCATTCTTATTCTCATTTATTCACATACAGAGGTGGCACCAGAGATTAACATAGGAGTTTCTCTTTCGCTCTCTCGAACACACACACACACACACACACACACACACACACACACACAGTCTAAGGCACTCTGAGGCTCAAACACAGGCACATAGGCACACACACACACAGTCTAAGACACTCTGAGGCTCAAAGACACACACAGACACACACAGTATGTATATCTATCCAATTAAACTCAAATACTTGCATATATCAGAACAAATGCATCTGCTGTAATACTCTTCCCAAACAGTATACACACTTCCTGTCATTTGTTAATTAATCCTCCTCTTTTACTCTCTCTCTTTTTCACAAACACACACAAACACACACACGCACACGCACACACACACACACACACACACATATAAAGCCTGTGACACTCTGAGATTCTCTCTCACACACACACACATATTCGTAGGCACAAATGTTAAACGCCACTGGAGCGTGTCCATAAAATAAAAAAGGGAAGAGCAACCAGGGGACAGAAGCTGGAATCAGATATTACCAGGTGTCTTGATTAATAGGCTCTCTCCTGTGCACTTTAATTTAAAGCCCTCCAGCGCCCGCCGCTGAAAAAAAAAAAAAAAAATGAGTTCGGAAACTCCAAGACGAAGAAAAAATGGAGAAAGTCGGGCCCATCTAGACAATTCCGTCATTTCCATAAAAATGCCTCACTCTTTCCTTGAACTCCAAGTGGACCCGGGCAACGGGAAGGTTGCACCTGGATGTGTGATCTCCCAGACTGACCTCAATTACAGCTCTCCACTCACCCCCAGAAGCACCTCAGCTGAGCGCTCCCTTATCTACTGGGACTGGACGCATGATGTCCAGGTGATTCTGCAGCAGCAGGGTTAATAACTGACCAGTGGCCAGTGCCACAGTAACATCACCACGGATCACTCTCACCTGACACCCATGGGAGACCAGCTTAGAGTTGCAGACAGTGCATCTCTACCCTTATGGAAAAGTCTTACAAACATTCATGATTCTTATCTGCCCTAACAGAATAATGAAGGAACCGTGTACAGCCCGTTTCAAGGATAAAAACAATAACAATAACAATACTTGACTGTTCATTTTGCTCGCAAACTACTTCCGCTACGTTAAGAATGTTAAAGGCACACCAGGCAACGTTTTCAGGTTAATTTATCAGCTTCATAGTCACTTTGATGATTAAATGGCTCGTTATGGGGTGAATGAAGGCTCTCTCTCGGTCGCCTCCAGCATAGATTTCGCAGTAACTACACTTGCACAATCTGAAACACTGTGTCGTAGGAAACGAAACTGAGAGTGAATGAAATCGAAATTGCATTTATTACTGGCTTTTCTGTCAACGCAACACACGAAAATGATTATCGCTGGTTGCTATTCTTTTGTTTGCAAGCACATTCACACGGATTGGTGAGAATGCACAATGTTGTTGCTATTTTTTTTTTTTTTTTTTTTTAAATCAGCGACTGTAGGGTGAGCTCTGGAGATGAAAAAAATCACAGTCTTGCCTGGTATGCCTTTAAGATAACATGCAATATTAAAATGACAGTCTTGCCTGGTATGCCTTTAAGATAACATATGCAATATTAACACGGAAGCCCTGTGTGAATAGCTAATCGAACTCTCTTGAAATGGTCTATATACAGTGACTTCCCGTATACAGGCCGCACCATGTATAAACCTCATGTCAGCATTTTATGCAAACTGAAAGACACAAAACCATGTACTAACCTCATCCGTGTATTAACCTCACAAATATATTAACCTCAGTTTACTACACATTACCTATTGATCCAGAAGCAAATCATGATTTCATGACAAGGTAGAATGATGACAAGAAATACATTCCCATGTACAGTGCTCACCCATATATTATATGTATGATATATAATAATAATTTTCAAATCAATGTATTAACCTCAGTTAATAAGGGGGAAATTGCAGTAATTTGTACAGTCCCAGTCAATATTTCTGTATCTTCATCATTTATCCACTGCACAATATAGAGTGCTGTATGTTTAGCTTGTATTGTAGTGATATGCCATTATAACTATAATTCTAGCGATGGTTAGCATTTAACCCCTGTGATTCCTGCCTTATGGACACAGTAATGAGGCCTATATTCTCTATTCTTCCCTTATATGCATACATCCTAACTGGTCAGCGCATAGAACTTCTATCGTAACAAAGATCTGTCGGAGTTGACTTGTTTCACAGCTGTATGCTTGGTTTGTTTTTTCTTTCTCATTTGCAAGTCAATTTGGATAAAAGCATCAACCAACTGCATACATGTAAATGCTGTAGCTATTTGAAATGCTTGAAATCTCCACACTTTCTAGATGTGTTTTTCAAAGTGGGCATAAAAAAAAAACTTGAAACATAAAAACCCCAGCTCTGCCAACTGTAATAGAAACCACAAATGCCATTGTCTGTCGGTGCCGCCTACAAATGCACTTTCATGTTAACCTACAAAGCCATCATCCTGGCTGAGTGAGATCACTGACTACCCCTGGGGGACTGATCCAGCCCTTATGAGAAGCGTGTGTATGCGTGTCTAGGGTTGCCTTGGTGTTTCAGTATGCATGTATGTATGTATAGTGGCAGTTGGAGGTGTTTCTATTTGTGTGCCTTGTGAGTGTGCGGGGGTGTTTATGTGCTCGTAGGAGCCTAGCAGCTGTTGAGAAGAACGTAGCCACATCCTGGCACTTGTGGGATGTGCGTTCCCCTGCTTCCGGCTCATCTGACTGGGAGATGAAGAGGACCAGCAGGGCGAGGATGAGGATGAGAAGGAGGAGGAGGAGGAGGAGGAGGAGGAGGAGAGGGAGCATCTTGTCAGTGGTGATCTCTTGTCGGCGTGTAATTAAGAGCGCGCTGAAGAGTGACGGGCGGCCCGGCACGCCGCCACTGCCATCGCTGCAGCTCAGCGGATCAGCGCGGCGCGGCAAATCCCGTTAGCCGTGAATAAACCCATTCCGCGCGGCCCAGGTAAGCCATACGCAATGCGATTACATGGGGAGAGGAGGAGGAGAGAGAGAGCCACTGGCTGGGAGCTCAAACCAGCCTGTACAGTCACACACACACACACACACACACACACACACACACAGACCACTTTTTAATACATTTATGTAATAGAAAAATCCATACACACGCAAAAATACAACCCCTTCACCATTTCACCCACAAAACCATAACACATTAAAACGACTCATCTTGATGTGCCAACCTTAGCACGAGGACACAACCTCACCTGAAACACCTGAGCTTCCGCGCGTCTCAAGAACACGGGGGCGTTAGGCAAACGCGGCTAACCAGTGTGATGTCTGGTTAATGTGGCTCATCAGAACACAACTGTGACAAATATCTCGTCATTTCAAGAGCAATTAAAACGAGTGGTGAGGCTAAGCTGTCGATCCCTTTGATGACAGATGCAGTGCTGGCAGTTGTGTGTCCTGATAAAAGTGTCTTTGATGGGGGAGAGAGGTTCAAAGAGGGCCAGGGCTAATGATATGACTGCTTTTGCCTTAGGGCCACAAAACCTCATTTTGGTGCATTTGGTTATGCAATGGTTAACCACGGGGGGAGCAAAAGGTAGAAATGAGGCGAGAGTCCACAGGCATTTGATAATGCTGTATTCCTAATGGCCTACAAGAGATTCATACTCCCAGCTCTCAAACTCTCTCTCTCTCTAATTCACTCACTCTCTCTCTCTCTCTATTCCTCATTCTCTTTCACTCACTTACTCACTCACTCTCTTTCTCCATCCCTCACTCTCTCTCTCTCTCTCTAACTCACTCACTCTCTTTCTCACTCTCACTTCTCTTTCTTATTCCTTATTCTCTCTCACTCACTCAGTCACTCACTTACTCACTCTTTCTCCATCTCTCTCTCTCCCTCTAACTCACTCACTCTCTTTCTCTCTTTTCCTTATTCTCTCTCACTCACTCACTCACTCTCTTTCTCCATCCCTCTCTCTCTCTCACTTACCCTCTCTCTCTCCCTCTAACTCACTCAGTCTCTTTCTCTATTCCTAATTCTCTCTCACTCACTCACTCACTCACTTTCTTTCTCACTAACTCACTCACTCTCTTTCTCCATCCCTCTCTCTCTCTCTTGCTCTCTCAGGAATAATTATCTACAACAGGAATTCACTGCACTGTATAATAATTTGTAGCATCCAAATTACAATGGAATTTATGCGGCGGCCGGTCGAGGAGCTTCCGTCCAGGAGCCTGATGCATATTTCACTCTGTAATTAACAGCAGAGATTTACAGCGGCTCACAAGGATGGGGCGGGGAGGGGGGAGCAGAGAGAGAGCGAGGGAGAGAGAGGGATGGAGAGAGGGATGAGAGGAGAGGAGAGGAGTGGAGTGGTGGTGGGGGGTATTTTTAATAAAGCTCCTGACTCTATTAGGGAGCGGACAGGGGCCTGGCGGGGGCACACTCTCTCTGCACGCCTCCATGACTCCCCAGAGACAAGAGGGGAACAGAGGGCTCTGCAACAACACATACAAACACACACACAGACACACACACACGAACACACACCGTGCCAAGGGGGATGTCTCTCTCATACAAACACTTAACATCTCACATGCACACACACATACACACTCTCCCTCTCTCTCTTACAAACACACACAGTGTGTTCAATAAACACACATTCTCGCTCTCACTCTCTCTCTCTCTCTCTCACACACACTCATACACACACTCATACACACAGAGAAGTGTCACTCTACTGGTCCCAGAACCATCTCTAGAGTTGTCTCTTAACAAGCGCAGTGGCAGCCTGTGGGCTTTTCCGTTCCAGAGGTTCCCAATGAGGGGTAATTAGGATCATCTGAGAAGCATCCCTAATCTGCAACTACATCCACCACTGCCTGGGATTATCTGCTCCATAGAGGACACCCCTGTAAGGTGTAAGGTGTCCTTCCTGGAAGACAAGAATGGAAAAGACAGGAGAGGAAGAAAGGAGAAGAGAAGGGGGGAGAAGAGAGAGGACAGGAGAGGAGAGGTAATGAGTGTAGGGGAGGTTAGAAGAAAAGGAAGAAGTGGAGAGGAGAGGAGAAGAGAGGAAAAGAAAGAAAGGAGTAGACGAGAGGAGGACAGGAGAAGAAGGGAGTGATCTGTGGATGTAGTAACAGAGCCGGGCGTTCACCTGACCTTACCCGTTGGGCCATGAAACACTAAACACACACGACACTTACACACACACACATACACACACACGCGCGCGCACGTCACGCGTCACGCCCTGACTTCTCATCCCCACTTCTTGCGGCACGTCAATCTGTTCGCCCACATCATGGAGAGCAAATCAAAATCCCTGGGAGCACAGACACACACACACACACACACACCGCAGCCCTGCTGCTCATAAATTTCCTCCTTCGCAGCCGGCAGATGGGAGATTGAAGCTCTCGCCGTGGAAACACCACTGAGCCACATGGCACTATGCGACTCAGCCTGATAAGAACCTGAGGAGGGGTGGAGGGAGAGAGACAGAGAGAGAGAGAAAGAGAGAGGGGGGGGGCAGAGAAGAGAGGGGGGAAGGGAAGGGAAGGGACGGGAGAGGAAGAAGGGAAGGGAGGAAAGATGGGAGGGGAAAGCAAAGATGAGGAAAGGAACGGATGGAAGAAAAGAAAGAAAGGGAGGAAGAAATGAATGTAAGAATAAAGAGATAAAGAAACAAAAAAAGAGAGAGGAAGAAATATGAAAAGAAAGGATGAACAAAAAGAAGAGAGGGAGAACAGATGAGCATAAGAGCCCAAGAGAGGAGGAGGAAGAGGAGGAGACGGAGGAGGAGGGAGAGAGGGGTGCAGACGAGCAGGCGGCTCTTTGACGGCTCCTCATCATCGCCTCCTCCCCCTTCCCCTGAACCTGCTCCGTCCCAGTAATCACTCGCTTCAATCAGAGCACAGGAGGAGGAGGAGGAGGAGGTAGAGAGAGAGAGAAGCAGAGGAAGAGGAGGCAGTAGAGAAAGAGAAAAAGAGAAATATAGCAAAGAAAGAAGGTGAGATTGTGAGAGAGTAAGAAAGCAGAGGAAAAAAAAAGAAAAAGGGCAGAAGCATTGTGTGTAAGAGAGAGAGAAAGAAAGGTAAAGCAGAGAGCAATACAAAGAAAACGAGGTGGACAGTAAAAAGCACAGAGTGAGAGACAGGCAAGAGATAGAAACAGGTGAGTAGAGAATTAGTGAAAAAAAAAGAGTGACAGAGAGATAGAGAGAGAGAGAGAGAGAGAGAGAGGGATAGAGCGTAGAGGGGGGAGAGGAGAGAGGCTAAAGTACAATGGTAATTTTCTCCTTCTTGCGGAGCTCTTTCGGGGCTGTGCGGGGCTGGGCGTGGGGCGCACCTGCTGGGCCTGCTGAGGTGGAACGGCTCAATATTAGCTCAGAAATTAGCAGCGCTCCCTTGTTAAAGGCCTGGCACACGCGCCAGAGCAGCCACACACACTGTTAATGGCATAAAAGCCCTCATCACCTGGGAGCCACACAATTACTTGAGCCATGCCTCCCCCTACCTCCTTCTTTTCCTCTCTCTCACACTCTCTCTCTCTCTCTCTCTCTCCCTCTTTCCTCCTGTCCTCTGTCACACAGCACATCCCACCCCACCCCACCCCTCCTCCTCCCTTTCTCTCTCTCTCACTCTCTCTCTCTCTCTCCTTTCTCTATTTCAGCCTTTAGACAGCTCTCTTGCCATGCTCTGGCCACTCGCCAAACTGGGGGAGACAGAGGGGAACATTTCTCTCCTGACAGCCTCAGCTCGCCCCTCCGACACGCACTTGCGAAATAAATAAATAAAATGATCCCTCTCAGGCTGGCGAAGACGAATTAAAAAACTGTGACTTTGAAAACAGGCACAGGCTGCTGCTACTGAGAGTGGAACAGGGTCTGGCGTGGACCCGGATGAGAGCCGGCCCTGTGTCACACAACTAAGAGAGAGAGATTGTGTGGGGATGATGACATCAATCCTCTGCCCTCCTCTGGATGGAGTGCAAAAGAAAAAAAAAATTGTAATTTTTTTTACCATTAAATTTTCATTTGACGAAAGACTAGGGGAATGAGGAAATGTGGTGGCGACGATCTTTCAGCAAAAACTGCACCAGCGTGCCAACTATCACTGTTAAATCATCATTTAATCATCAAAGCGACTTTTATTGGGACAGATTGAGTTGAAACTTTTATGTCATCCTGGATAGACTATCTCTCTCTTCCTCTTCCCCCTCCCCCTACGCCCGTTTGGGTGGTTGGTTGTTTTTGAGCCAGTCAGATTTTTAATTGGATTCTGATTCACAAAAAAATATCTTAATGCCTGTTAATGCTTATGGAGGCAATGCAGAGATGTCAGAAATCTGCCAAAGCTGTGTTGTGTTGCTGCGGGGGGGCAGTGTAATTGTTTCAGTGCATTTCAAAACAAACTCAGAACACACACACACACATAAATTTTTTCTTCCATGTCTCTCAAAGCTATGGAACAACTCCACACAACTACAATAAGCTGCTAGTCGAGTTGAGAACCTTTGGCAACAAAATCTCATTATCGATCAAGTCTAGGTCTGTGGTTGTATAAGCATCTACTGTGCGCTTACTGTGTGTGCTTACGCACGTGTGTGTGTACGTTAGTGTGTATGTATGTATGTTTGTGTGCGTGTGTGTGTGTGTGTGTGTGTGTGTGTGTGTAAACAACAACCTCCTTCTATGCACACAGCATTAACACAACCTACAACCAGCAGGCTGGGAGGTCAGGCAGGTGACGCAGTCAGGGCGCCCTCGGCAGGCAGCCCCTGCAGGGCATCGTGGGTGACTGGTCTGGACTGGGTGGGCAGCATCGGAGCCGCACGCCACCAGCTAACTTAATTACCAGCCTTGATCCTCAGAGCAGAGAGGCCCTGTGGAGAGGCAGGAGAGAGAGGGGAGGTGTGTGTGTGTGAGTACGTGTGTGTGTGTGTGTGAGAGAGTAATGTGTGTGTGTGTGTGTGGCTGGGCCACCATGGTGGGGGCGGTGCTGCCTCCTGCCAGTCACTGGGGCTGTGATCAAAGCCGCACACAATGGACTCGGCGAAGGGTCAGTCACAAACAACCTGTATGAGATTTACGCCTTCAATAATAAATGAGCTAAACAGTCTGGAGTAATTGGCTGTGCTGAGCTTTATACTTCTCTGTCTCTTTCTCTCTTTCTCTGTCTCATTCAGTTTTTCGTACTCGTTCACTCTTAGTTTCCCCATATCACTCTCCCTTTCTCTCTCTCTCTCTCTCTTGCTCTCTGTCTCTCGCTGTCTGTCCATCTCCCCCTCTCACTCTCGCTCTATCTCTTCCTCTCCACTGCTCTCACACTCTTTCACTTAGTCCTTCTGTCTCTGCTCATTTTCTCATGTTCTCTCTCTCTCTCTCTCTCTCCGTCCTCCTCTCCCTCTTTCCCGCTATCCCTCTCTCAGTCTTCCACTGCCTTCAACTCTCTATAAGAGCGAGTGTTTGTACAAAGCAGTAGGGGCTGAATAATTGATGGGCGATGCTGCGCCTCTCTGAGATTGCCTTGATTTGGTACATGCTCCCAGTTCCACTGTTCTGCTGCTGATGATAATCATTGTTTAGAAAACAAAACAACAGAGCAGTGTGTGTGTGGTGTGTGTGTGTGTGTGTGTGAGAGAGAGAGAGAGAGAGAGAGAGGGAGAGAAAATAGACAGATAGAGAGAGCATGACGGAGGGAGAGAAAGAGCACGGAGCATCCTCTGTGTT
Source organism: Tenualosa ilisha (assembly GCA_015244755.2). Lineage (NCBI taxonomy): Eukaryota > Metazoa > Chordata > Actinopteri > Clupeiformes > Clupeidae > Tenualosa > Tenualosa ilisha. The sequence continues at coordinate 449,902 of PYXC01000134.1, read as the reverse complement.
GAAGAGTGGCGATGAAGTGACTACTTATTCATGAAGGTCTCTCCTCTGATAGCCAACAATAACAATCATGAAAAATGCCCTCTGGACGCCCAGCACAGAGCTTGTGGGAAGCTTGATCTTCTTCAGGCTGGATCTTCCACAGGTCTGTGAGATTGATACTTGCTCTATGCATTTACACTTTTTTTTATTCCTTTTTTCTTTTTTTCCTGTTTCGTTTAAATGTAGGCTATGCAAAGCTTTTCTAACAAGCGAGAGAGAGAGAGAGTAAAAGAGAGAGAGAGAACAACTTCACCCTTCTCTGCAATTTCAGAAAGTATGAGGGCATAATATAAGGCATGGGGGAAAAGAGCTTCTAGACGATTCCATAGAGAGGAGACATTTTGAACTTGCTGTACTGCCTTTGGACAGCTTTCAATTTATTGTCCATCCTGGCACACACAAACATCCGAACACACACATACACACACACACACACACACACTCATTCATGTGCCACCACCCAGCCACCAGCTCACACACCAGCCACACACACAGTCACTGTCCGTTATTTATCACTGCTACATACACCAAGTGTATTTGTTTACCTGTGTTGAGAGAAATTATTTATGGTGGCTTTGTTGCAAGTGCAATTTGTATAATGTGGCCATAAAGCACTGCAGCAGACACTGCGCAAGCTGTTTAGCCAATGATAAAGGAGAGCGGAGCAAAACGCCAGTTATCTGAAGTCCTAATCAGAATTCATATTGTTAACACTCAGGCTGCCACTTCCAACTCTTCTTCATAATATCAGTCATATTATTACTATATTGAGGCTATAAAGGATATTGCTGGCTGTGGGAACAGTATGATTTGTAGAAATGTGGAGTTATTGCTTTTCTGGGAGGGGGGGGGGGCGGTGGTGTGGGGGGTCTGGGAGTGCAGGTGTGACAGTGAGAGCACTGCATCCGGCAGGACAGTGAAAATGAAGGGAGGGGGGGAGAGGGAGGATGGAGGAGGGAGTGTGTGTGTGTGTGTGTGTGTGTGTGTGTGTGTGTGTGTGTGTGTGTGTGTGTGTGTGTGTGTGTGTTTGGCGATGGAGGAGGGAGTGTGTGTGTGTGTGTGTGTGTGTGTGTGTGTGTGTGTGTGTGTGCTTGGCAAGGTTTTGTTGCGCTGGCGCGACGGGCCACACAGCGTCCGACAGACAAAGCCGCCGATTGGTTGTTAGCGCTCACCGCCAGGGCGGCCACAACTGGTGCAACCAATGAGGGTGGGCAGAGCAGGGACTAAGTTTCAGACGACAGAATGAGATGCTAGTCATTTCCCTTCACAGCCCCAGTGAGAGAGTGCTGGGGGACAAACACAGCGCAGCAGTGTGATGTGATTTCAGAAAACTTGTCTTCTTAGGGGGTTTGTCACATTAAGGCCTCTAGTCTCCCTGTTTGAATGCTAATCAGTCTGGCTGGGCCTGCACGGAGGACCAAGATGATTCAGCCACATTTGTCTCATACAGACCTTTCCTGGATGTGGGTAGTATCATTACATTTAATGTCAAGTACTACGCATGCTCTCTCTCTCTATCCCCTCTCCCTCACTCGCTCTCTCTCTTTCTCTCTCTATCCCTCTCTCTATTCCTCCGGTGTGTGTGTCTGTAGTTCTTTCTCTGCAGGCAGGGCCCTGTGCTCTAGGTTACTGGGTCCTTGGCTGTCAGGCGAGGGAGACGCCGCTCGTTTGTCTCAGAGCCTTCAGCGGACGGAAGTGACTTTATGAGCCTCTAACGAGGACTTCTAATCTGATATGGGGGAGAGTAATTATGCAATTGTTTTTTAGAGACGTTCGCGAACAATTAAGGAAGCCACAGATCACCCGGCGAAGGCAGAAGAAAGGGAGAGAGAGAGAAAAAGAATAGACAGATGAGCTAAGATGGGGTGGGAGGATGGGAGAGAGAGAGGAGAGAGAGGGATGGAGGGCTTTGTCAGCTCATGTTTTGGCTCTCAAGAGCCCAAGTTAAAGTCTCTCTGGTCCTAGTGGGGATGCTCATGAATGTTTTAGCAAGCGCTAATGTGATACTAGCAAGGCGAACTTGTGCACTCATGCACATTGTCAGCTCGACTTGGGCTAATTGTCTTGATTTGTTTTTGTTTTGTTCTTTCACTGCAAACCCTCCAAACCCTCTGGACCCCTTCATCACCAACAATGGTTACTCGCTCATGTGAATAATGACAGAAATGCAAGGACTACTCCGATGACATTCAGAAAGGGGGGGCGGGGTGGGGGGTAAACAGTAAGCAAGACAGATTCATACACACATGCACATTTTCGAGAGTACAGATGTAAGTGTGTGTGTGTGTGTGTGTGTGTGTGTGTGTGTATGAGTGTATGTACGAGGAGGGCTGTGGTGGCCTCATCAGGCAGGCGGACGTGTTTATTCAAGGACAAGCCAAGCTAACCTTCCCATCTGTCCTGAGGAACTTGCAATGTACAAGACAGGTGGCCTGCAGGATGCCTGTGGTCCGCTGGGCCCCAAATCTGATTAAGAACTCAAATTAGTCACTGTGCTAAATATGATCACTTTATCTTGGCACGCTACAGCGGGATGGGAGACTGGAGCAACACAACAACAAACATGCTAACAACATCTACAAATACGCTGGATAGGGACGGCTGAACACAAAACACACTCTTTTATACTCTAACTCACAGTGTTTAGTTGATGGAGTTTTTTTATTGACCAAACACTGTGGCAGGTGGCGTTTTTTGACTCTATCCTGTCGCTACAGTCTATCTATTTTACTTCTCCACACAGGGGACCATATCTGTCCGCTTTCAGTACGAGGTTAACAAATGCCTCCCTGGCAAATAGATAGGCGCTAATGTGGCTGGATGCTGTGGCCTAAAAGCATGTCTGCGCACTCCAGTAGTGTAAGGAAAATAGCCTGACATTTCCGCGAGGACAGGAAATATGAGAGATAGAGCGATTGGCGCGTGCGCTCCAACACAAGGAAGTAAGAGCCATATAAAATGTGCCATATCTCGGCCCCCATCCAACAATGATAGGGTTCAGCCGGCACCAGAAGCAATCTGAGAAACTCTTTTCACAGTGGAATCACTCTGGCCGGTCTCCACCTCACATGCCTTTTATTTCCAACAGAAACAACCCTCCCCCCCTCCCCATCTCCACATCAGATGCTCACACGCACGCACGCACACACACACACACACACACACACACACAACACACTCTATTCGCATCACTTCCCACACTGAGACCATTCATCAACCTGCAGCACACCTACTGATAAAAAAAGAACAAAACACAGCAAGCTAAACAATAACGCCAAACAAATAGATGCAGATACCGGCAGCTGACAAGGTGGAGATTTCTATCCCTAAAACAGTGATTAGGACACCTTTTCAGTAAAGTGAACAAAATGACACACCAAAAAGCCATTACATAAACTCAGCGCTTCTCTAAAGGTCTCTTTTTGGCTGATCCTAAAGCTCAATTGTATCCAGTACCTTTGAACCAACAAGCAGATACAATAACAGACCTGAAACGTTTGCAAAAGGACATCATAAGGCTGCAGTGTTACCATCCAGGATTTAAATAATCTATTGAGGCCCATTGTCAATCCATTATGTTCCAGCACCTTGAGTTTAATCTGTGAATCTGTTCAGAGGAGTTTAACAGACAGGCCATTAGAGCGTCCAAGATTCTTCCACCCAAAGCAACTCATTTGCTCAGCATAAATAACTACTTTGATTTGATTCACCTTACAATGATGACGCATTTTCAACTTTCTCCCCCAACTTGCTTTGACTTTAATCACACTAACGAGCAGATTTCAAACTTTTAATTAGAGTAGAGGAGAGCGCATGTTCGGTGGGCTCGTTCCAGTCTTTGGGATTTTTTTTTTTTCATATTAGCTTAAGTAGCCCGAGGTTGGAGCCAAGCAAATTATTAAAACGAGGAGAAACTTTTTACTTTCAGATGTGTACCTTAATTCGAGTTTGACTGGTTGGGTCTGGTTGGAGGTGCCAATTTGGGGGAAAGTAACTTCTGGGAGAGTTCACGCGGAAACTTCTATTCACTTCCAATAAACACAGCGGTGAGTGATAGTGAGTTGTAGAGGAAAATAATGTGATTTTAAATTAGAGCCATCACCTAAAAAGAATTTTATTTAGCACCTCATCATTTTAGGAGGCAAAGGGAGAGGGCAGTAAAACGCTGTTGGTAAAGCTCAAACATTAACTAAAAAATCCAATAGAGTTAAATTTAAGCATGTGCTGCTCTGTGACACAGATAATTTTTGAGACATAACACTAATCTACAACACCCATAAACACCAGTCCCCTCTGGAGGATGAAATGCCAAAGGCATTGTAAAGTCCACAAAACCAACTGCAAAAAGATTGAACTGTGAGAAATACATAGTTAAACCTAGGGATGAACTCATTATGAAATCAATGATCACTACAATGATCACTACAACGAAATACATATTTAAACCTAGGGATGAACTAATTATGAAATCAATGATTTGTCACTACAAAACACCTGGACCAGCATGTGAATCACTAGCTACAGTATGACCACTGTGATTTGTCGCTATGTCAGTGATTTATCAACTGCTTTATGTAGGGACATGACAGGCCACGGATGACAAAAACTAAAAACAATGCAACAGAAAAAAATGTGCAACAGATTTATGCAACCCCCCTCCCCTTCAACCCCCTCCCAAAACCAGAACATGTGCAGTCAACACTACTCCTAAACTCATTTGCCTAACCTCTCCAGGCCTTGGTGCACACAAGGCCGCCTGTTTACATAGCCATTTGGTTACCATGACTGACATATAATTACAACTGCAGCAGCAGTCGGGGAAAAAGCCGTGGCACGGCACGCAGGCCTGTGCATGGGAAAATAATGTTTTGACATAGCTGGCTGCATTCTACATCTCTTATACATCAATTCACACTGTCAGGGCACAGGAGGCCAGAGGCTCGCTGCATCTTGGGGAATAAAAAACAAAACAAAAAAAAACAGGAAATAAAGGGGGGGGGGGGGGTTGGATCTGACAGTGTGAGATGTTTTGTTTTGCATATTTCAGAAAGCTGTGTGTACTTGTGGTCTTGCGGTAAATGGTACGGATGGTTACAGCGATCTGGGTGTCATCGGTCAAAAAATGATGTTCATTGTTTTCGCTCTCAAGATTCATTTTTATTCCAGCTGTAGTTCTTCTCTACAAACTTGAACAATTAATCACAAATCACTCAAAAATTTATGATTTTTGATGAAAGTACTTTGCATTGGGTTGCAACATGAAAAAAAAAACATGAAATAAGCAACATTACTGTAAATAGAGTGTGAATGAAACTTCATCAAAAGGACAATATGATAATCAAAAGACATTCAAAACATTTTAAACTGATGAGAGTTGGTGAAGTGTTCTTTCTTCAACATATCTGCTTAAAAATACAATCCTACCAAAAAACATAACAAACAATTTTCTCCTCAAACAAACATGGCGGCCATCTGCACCACAGCAACCCAGCCATCATCTCCACCTCCACCTCCACCCCCACCTCCACCCCCACCCTAAATTCCCCAGACAGTGGGTTCAGTAAACATACTCTGCTATGGCAGTGGCGGTAGCGTGTGTGGGGCACTCAGGTTCTGCGTTGTTCTGCATAATGGCAGCGGATGCTGCTCTTGCTCTCTCTGCTCCTGCCGACTCAAGAGCCCATTAGCAGAGGAAGCCAGGCACTCTGGAGGAGTGCGCTACCAGCGGCCGTGTTTATTCATGCCCGGGACTTAGAGGATGGGGAGGGGGAGGAGGAAGAGGAGGACTGGCGTGGTGACGGACTACCTGACTGCAAGCATGCTGCCATGGCACGCACACACATACACACACACACACACACACCTACAACAGCCTCCACTTGATTATGCCTGATAGATAAGAGGAAGGAGGAGAGCTGCCTGGCTACTGGATTTTGCATGTGTGTATGTGTGTATGTGTATATATGTGTGTGTGTGTGTGTGTATGTGTGTGTGTATGTGTATATGTATGCATGTGTGTGTGTGTGTGTGTGTGTGCACACAGACGTGCTTGTATGTGTCTGAATGTCTGTGTAAATGTGAGACAATATTGAAAGAAAGAAAGGGAAGAATCAGAGAGAAAAACATGATCAAGAGGGGATCGAGAGGGGAGAAAGGAAAAACAGTGTCTCTGATAAAAAAAATCGAGAGCAGAAGTGGGTATATGGTAAGTATAAGGTGCAGCACAGCATTACAGCTTTAGTACAGCCTGCAATGCATACAGGAGCCGGTGGCACGCAGACGGCCATTGTTATAGCTTTACAAAAAATAAATAAATAACAGCAACATGGTGAAGAGAGAGGCAGGGGTGGGGGGGGTGACCTTTAGGGCTCTCCATTTCTTTGATGTTTGTCTGATAGCAGCGAGGCCTGTTGAAGGCCTGTCAACTCTCTGAGGCCGATACACGCTTTATCCCCTGCTACAGGGAACAAAAATAAACCCGTCTGCCTCGTGTGGACGCATTAGAACACAAAGAAATATGCAGCAATGTGCTGCATAGACACAAACGTTTAGAGACATTGTTGTTTTTTAATCCTAAAAAAAACACAGATGATTAGCTAAATTATTTAAAAAGCTTCAGTAAAAAGTTAAAAGAAGGGAAATTTCATGCCACATTTCTATTTGCAAACTGCTAAATGTCTAGCAGGCACACTGGACTTTGTTCTGAGGTAATATCTGCTTAATTCTGACAAATGACAGACAGGGCCAAACTAGGCACTTCAGCCATGTCTCCCTTCAACCAATAATTGAGAAAATGTGTACGGGGCTGAAATGTCATCCATTTGGCTAAATTTAAAAACTTCATCTTCCCTGAGAAATTCATCTCTCTCTCCATGCTCAGACAAATGGTCTGTCCTGGGCCCATTTCAGAAAAAAATGTCCTTTTTAGGCTTGCTATGTTACTGGTTTCAGCAATGAGAGGACAGGCTTTAGCCAACTTAAGTGATGGGATAGGATTTTGGCTGCATTGAAACTGTAATGCTTCTCAGAATTTGTATATGCTAACATTAAAATGTTTGCAGGGTCACTTGGTAATGTTCTTATCTTCCAAGAAAACAAAAATGAAAAGAAAACATTTTCTTTTCTTTTCACTGAAACGATAATCATGTTCTTAGTAATGTTCTTTCTTCTAAGAGTCCTCCATTTACTTTCTCTTTCAAAACAAGGTAAATCTAAGTAAGGCAAGTCTTACGTCTCCCCAAACGTCTGAGAAGGTGGGCAGACAGACACATGTTCCCGTCCCCCTGAGTATCCTATGTGACCACAGAGTATCTCACTGGAGGCTGTTCAGATATTCTCTTTGAAAGGCTCTGATTTCAATGTAGAGTTTCTGCAGGTCTAACATGACTAACACAGTGGGGTGTCCAGGTACATGGCTTTGGTCTGCTCTGCTACATGTAGTGCGCTATGACCCCACCCTTTGGAAATCCAACACGAGCGACCAGTGCCTGCAACACAAGACTCAAGCTGTGACACAACTAATCCTAGATCACGGTGTGTGGTTTATCTGGTGTTCGGGGTATTGCCTATGCCGCACTGCAGCCAGCCGAATTCTGCTTCACCGCGGACACGGCACTACTCTATGGTGTATATTGTGTAGACACAACCTGCAGCTGCCATTCCATTTACCTCAAGGCAACAGCAAACAGTTAGTGACTCAAGCCTTCAGGGAGCCTTCACAGTACACACATCACAATCCCAGAACTCAATTCAGACGCCCATGAAAAGATAGGAAAAAAAAGTTCATGAAAAAAACAGACAGACAGAGAGAGAGAGGGGGGAGAGAGAGAGAGAGAGAGAGAGATAGTAGCGAACTCCATGCCTTTTTAATCTGATCTTGTTAATATTTCAGAAAAACCTTACAGGCATACGAATCAATTAATTATCGCCGAAATGCAGCTCATGAATAGTGCACATGATCTGTACCAAATACACGCGTCAATCACACCACAGCAACAGCTGTATAATTACACCCATCCACATCCCAAGGAGAAAGCAACCGCAACGCCATAGTCAAAGAATGCTGTTGCTTCAGGCACCCAAATTACAGATTACATGGACCTGGATGAACTTAATTTGACTTTGATCTTAATATGAAAAAAATAAAAAATTGAAATTAAAGGTTAGCACCGCTACCCTTAATTCTGGACAGGAAAATGTAATAGTGCTGAGCTATAGAAACTAGTGAGATTACTGACAAAAACACTATAAAAGAAAAATATGCTGGTCTTTTCTTAATATATTTTGTGGGACCGAAAAATGTCCATCTTCCATATGCCTCTAGACATGTCAATGCAAACCTTTCTATGACGCAAACACATCTTATTAAATACAATCTGAAAAACACTCTCAGCCCTCTCTCAGGAATCTAACGGAATGTTAGAAGAGTCTAATCAGCCTAGCATGCAGAATTAAATTTCAATTACCATCAAGGGAAGGATGATTAATTTTCTTTTACAGGTTTGCCTTGCTTCCTTCCTTTCTCTCTCTCTCTCTCTCTCTCTCTCTCTCGGTCTCTCTCTCATTCTGTCTGTAAGGAACAGTATACTCTGCCTATGAGAAATGGTGAGATGAGGGTGTATTAGTGGTCATGTAGCCAAGACAGGGGAGCCAAAGAGGGGGTAGGAGAATAGAGGAGCAGGGGATCTCCTTTCAGCACTGGAGCACCAAAACCCTTCTCTTGAAGCCAAAGCACTCCTGACACACAGTAGAACTATGGGCTCACGGGCTGAGAACGGCAAGCTGATTTTAATGGTGAGTTCAGAACTGCAAGGTTAGTCACTGGCAAGTATCCATAACTCGGATGGACGTGGACAATACACAAAAAATATATTATTTATGCTTAGCCCTCAATCTATAGTCTGCTTCACTGTGTGTTTCAGACTGACATCTGTTATTCAGCTGTAACTTCACATATCACCCCTCTTAGTATAAAAATGTTGGTTCTGCTTTGACTTCTATCGAAGCCAAAAATATCAACGAGACAGAGATCTCAAACGAAGAGCAGAAACTATCAAACAAACTACATCAAATTACAAACAGCAGCAAAACAAAATCACGAAAGCATCTAAGAAGCACGGCATGTTACAACTAGGTTTTTTTCTTTCTTTCTTTCCACGGGATGCCTTCATCCAGACAGACAGCAGAGGAAAACCAGAGGAAGGATAACATGGCGCTGCCTGCGAATCGTCCATACAGACATGGAGCAGACAGGTCATGGCATCCGTGCAAACCCTGGTTCAGCTCAAGTCATACAAAGCAAGGAAAGTGCTCTCCCAACACAAGGCCTCGACTCTCCGGGAAATCTATACAATGCATTATTAAAGACGCACAGACAAAGAAACAGGTAGATGAAAAAAAAAGAAAAAAGAAAAAGAAAAGCAGTTGAATTATTGAATGCCAGGCACCTTTAAAAAAGAGCAGAGAGAAACTCATACAGTTTTCCAATCTGAGAAAAAGTAGGTCAGAAAAAAAAAACATGAGGGAGAAACTTGCAACAAAGTCATATATACTAAGAGTAACCTCATACAATGTTCAGAACGTGTTGGCCAGGGTACACGTACATTGCCTCTCTAAAAAAAAGACCTGTGTGTGTGTGTGCGTGTGTGTGTGTGCGCACCATATGTGTCAGTGTAGTGTATTTATGCTTTTGCCTTTTCTATGTACGCCGTGGTGTGTGCGCAAGTGTGTGTGTGTGTGTGTGTGTGTGTGTGTGTGCATGAGAGTGTGTGAGTGAGGAGCAGATAGAGAGAAAGAGGAAGAGAGTAAAAAAAAAGCCAAAAAAAAAAAAAAATGACTCCCACTCCAAAGGTGAAGTACAAAACAGCAGATAATACAGTCATCAGGAATCAATACAAACATGCTTTAGTCGTCTGCTTTAAGGCCCTTGGACGTGCCACGCTAATGCAATCCATATTAAATCCCATTAGCACGTTTAGCGCACCCAGTGCGAAGGCCCAGCTGTGGTGGGTGAAGTTAATGCTGGCGCACTTTATTGTGCTCCCCTCATTCTCCAGATATAATCCCCACAGAAACGGGAGCCGCGCTCCACGCTCAGAGCTCGGCCTACCCGGCAGGGATGCCTATAAAGCGGCCAATAAAAACCTCCTCCCCAATGGAGAGCTGGAGGGGGCGGAGGGGTGGGGTTGAGGAGGGGGCAGGGGTGGATGGGGTTGGGGGAGTATAATTCTCAGTTTTGGGGCTTGGGTTGGGCCTGGAGTCCTGGTGTGGTGGTGAGAATGAAAGAGGAAGAAGATGGAGAAAAAAAGAGAGAAACAGTGTGAAAGACAGAGGAGGAGGAGAGGAGAGAGAGAGATTGAAAAAGTAGAGGTACAGTATCAATAAATAAATACCTAAATAACGAAAGAAAGATTCAATTAATGAAAAAATGAGAGACTGAAAACCAGGGAGACTGAAAAACAATAGTGTTTTTTGTCTCAAGAAACGGTCCAAATGAGGAAAGCTCTTTGGCAGCGTGATGGTGTTAGCTCACAGCCAGGTCCGAACAGGACAGAACAAATTGCCAGGGCCGCCTCCTAAGTAAGCATGACATGACATCTGACAAACATTTCCGGACATTTCCAAACATCTGCTCTACTGTCCGTAAACATCCACGGCAGAGGGGAAGGTACACACTCAGCAAGCTGCTGGGTCACCATGCCAACAGGAACAAACCCTCATAAATACAGTGTCAGAAAACTACCGACAAATGGAACGACAGCTCATAATTTGTAATGGCCTGCACAACACTGCGAGGCTTAGGATTCTTTTTGAAATGGCTTGAAGCAAACAGGAAAAGCTTCCAGGAATAATCTGATTCTCAGGCCCGTCTGAACAGATGCGATAGCGACTTGTTCCCCCCCAGTATCTCCTGACTGACTGTGCATGAGCATGTGGATGTGCATACACACTGCCCTGGCATGCTCAGCTTCGATGGGGAAAAATGTGAGTCTGCATACAAGTGCCTGCACAGTCATGCTTGCACATACTGAACATATATCTGTATGCATGTCTGTGTGTGTGTGTGCACTTGAGTCCGAGATGTAAGAAAGCAAGGATACGACCTCTGACCTCACATCAAGAGACCAACCATATTCAGGTATTGTGTGTTCCTCTAACTTTCTTTGTAACTCTCTCTCTCTCTTCCTCTCCCTCTCTCTTTCTTTTGTGTTTTTTATTGGATGGAGAAATAAACACACAAAGATTTCTCTAGAAGAGAGCCTCTGGACGGCATCTATACTGAGTCAGTCTTCTGACTGACTTATGAGCATATCAGAAATCTCCCTTTGCACCATTCACAGGGTCTCTCCACAGGTGCCTAAACTCAGGTTGTGTGTGTGTGTGTGTGTGTGTGTGTGTGTGTGTGTGTGCACTTTCTCTGGCAAAGACTGTTGTGTATTGTGTTCGATGCTATTGTGGAGCTGACAGACTTCTCAGTCCCTCCTGCTCAGGTGCGGATGTGTTTGTGTATTTGTGTGTGTGTGTGTGTGTGTGTGTGTGTGTGTGTGTGTGTGTGTGTGTGTGTGTGTGTGTGTGTGTATGTGTGTGTATGTGTATGTGTGGCAGTGATGGCAAAGCAGCAGCTGTGATGTTTGGGCTCAACCTTAAAAAGTGTGCAAGTTTGCAGCTGCATAAATAAAAAAATCCCCTTGGCAGCTAAATGTGGAGAGAGATCAACGTGTGTGACTGTGTGTGTGTGTGTGTGTGTGTGTGTGTGTGTGTGTGTGTGAGGAGAAGGGATTTATGTGTTTTCAGAGCTGTCATGCCCTAAAGAGGCTCCTCAGGCAGCGCAGGCCACCTGCCACATGCTGTATTAAACCCCCAGACTTCAGACCTGCATCTCTCTCTTTCTCTTTCTTTTCCCCTCACTCTACCTTTCTGTTTCTCTTTCTGTTTGTCTGTTTCTCACCTCAACTCTTTCTCCTTCCTGCACCTTCCTTCTTTCTCCTTTTCTCTCTTTCTCTCTCTCTGTCACTACCTCATTCTCTCTGTCTCTCTCTCTCTCTCCCTATTTCTCTCTCTCTCTCGTTCACACTCGCTTTGCATCTTTTTCCTCCTGTTTCCCTGCGAGAGACGGAGCCATTATCCTTCCACAGTGCTTTCCACCAAGCAGCAGTTTTGTTCAGCCTCAACACAAACACTTGTTGTAGGTCTGGAAGTTGAGGACCACAGAACGCAAAGTTTTGAGAGTGCACAAGTCACTGCTTTACTGTAGGGATGAAATGTATCTGAACCACAGTGGGCAGAGAGATGTAGCCAGAAACAGAAATATTAAATATGTAAAAGGAATAAATAAATTCAGGGTTATGAGTAGAACATGAAAGGACTACAAGAATAAAATATATATATTACTGCTGTATAATACATGCAGTAAAATACCTAGAAATAAACAAACAAATGCGCACAAACGAAGCAGTGCACGAAATGAGGCAAACCTCTGCAATCCCTCTTCCAGCCCCCATGTCCCCGTCCCCTAAGCCGCTTAAGTGACATGACCCCAGCTCATGCAGCCAGATAGCTCAATCCCACAGTGCTGGGTGTACAGCTGCCCCGACCCTTACACAGAAACCCAACTCCAACCCCACCCTCCCGTGGGCCCGCTGAGGGGTTCTAGGAGCCATCAGGCCTGAGTGAACCTGAAGCCAGAGCGGAGCTGGGGGAACAGCGGTGTGTGTGTTTGCATGTATATGTGCGTGTGTGTGTGTGTGAGTGTGTGGGGATGGCGGGGGTCTCCGTGGCGATCTGATCACAGGGCCCCTAAAAAACGAGAAGAGACAGGCGCGCGTGGCTCGCTTGGCGGCGAGGTGGCCATCCTCCTTCAGCCGCCCATTTATCTCAATTTCAGCCGCCGCCACTAACTGCTGCCAACGGGCCCCCGCCGCTCCGACAGCACTTAAACAGATCGCCGACTCTAGAGCGCTACCGCTGCTGCTACCTCCACATACACCTCACTTTAATCAACCCGCCGCTAACCTACAGCTAGCAGCTACCAAACAAAACCCCCAGCTTCAAAACAAGAGCGGCATGAAAAGCCGAGGGAGGAAAAAAAAAAAAAAAAAAAAAAAACAGGTTCTGGGCGCATCGTTAACTGACTACTTTTATATATTTTTTAATAACGGATTTATTTCCAAATTGAAAATGAAATGAGGAACATAAAAGGAGGTTATAAAAATGAATGGGACATACACTCATGTCATGTAAAATACAAGGGTTTGGAGGCCAGGGGCATTTCAGACAGGACCTCTCTTATTGCAACACATTCGTCATCTGAAGAAGTGAAATCCAGAGAGATGTCATGTGTGCATAAGAGTGAGAGTGTGTTTGTGTGCGTGTGTGTGTGTGTGTGTGTGTGTTTGTGTGCGTGTGTGCGTCAGTGAGAGCGTGTGTATACATGGACAGAGCGGATTCTGACCTCTAACGGAGAGCATGAGAAGAGCGATAGAAGGTCTCCCTCTTTCTCTCTCTCTCTCCTTCTATCTGTGTGTGCGTGTGTGTGTGTCTGTGTGTGTGTGTGTGTGTGTGTATGTGAGTGTATATAACTGTGTGTATGCATGGTACAGATACACTGAGGATGACTGGTGGCTGGGTTGCTCAATGTGGGGAATGAAGGGGTGAAATCCATTTAGTGGCATTATGGCCTCCACAAAACAACATAAACAGAGAGACGAGAAAGAGAGAGAGAAAGAGAGAGAGAGAGAGAGAAGAATAGAGATTGTGTCACAGAGATCAAAAAATAAACCAGCAGAAAAGAGCTGAAGAGGAGTAACACCCACCTTTGAAACACACAGAGGTAGAGCATGATGGATAAACAGAGAAACCTTCCACACGCACACACGCACACACCACACACACACACACACACACTCTGATGGCACGACAGACAGCTCCGTGTGTCAACGAAATGGCAGGTACTGAATTAGACATGGGGGGGGGGTAGCGGTGATGGTCCTACTAAATAAACCCCAATGACGAGCTATTAGGAGAGGCTTTTTGTGAATGTGATAAATAAATCCTCTTTACTCACACAGACAGTAATCCTCCCTCCACCCCGCGCTCCGCTACCACCCCGAATCCATCAACGAGAGCAGCTAGAATTATGTGTGCTGTATATTTCTGCTTGTGCATCTGGCTAGGGTTGTTGTTGTTTTTTTTTCTCTTTATTCGTTCCCTCACTTCACTTCTCGTATTCTTCCTCTACTTCTTCTTCTCTTCCCCATTTCGTTTCTTCCTGCTCCTCTTTCCTCTATTACTTGCTGGTGTGACAAAGGATTTGAAATGTGAGCGGCGCAATAATTGAAAGAGCATTTTGGGGAAGGAGCTGTAAGTCACTCTATTTGTGGTGGTTCTTTAAGTAGCTAAACTTCGATGCCGAACTCCATCTATCTCCGCGTGCCAGCAAGACTAGAGAGAGACTAGACTTTCGTTAGCCAGAAAAACACATCTGCGTTTTATCAAAAGACGTAGCGTGTTCTTAATAAAAAAACGTGGACCCTTCTGTTCTGATGTGTTATCAAACCCGAAGGAACCTTGTTTTTCTCATTTAATTGTTTACAGATTTGCCTTGTTGCCTAGAGTGCTTGTTTGGTTCTAGTCTCGCCACTGCTGGCTACAGATCCTGAGATCCGCGTGTGTTTCATCTTCACTGATGGCTGATAACACTGAACAGGTTCCAAAGCACAGAAGGAAAGAGCAGCTCTCCTGGGAAGGCCGCGTCGCTGATCAATCCAGCGCAGCTATAAAGCTGGACTTAATAAGCCCATTACACTGGGAATTTTGCTGGCGAGGAGTGATTCATTTGAACAGCATTTCCTCATAAGAAACAGCACTTGTTTTTTGATCAATTAACTCAATGCCCTTGTAAAAAAAAAAAAAAAAAAAAAAATGCTGTGTGAAATTACTCAGTAGATGCATTTACGTCTCATTCAGATTTATGTTGAATTACAGTGGGCCAAAATAAAAAAATTACTTAAACGTTTTATGCCATGTTTGCAAGGTTGGAGAACATTTTTCAAACAGGCAATGAAAAGCTTCAACACTTGCTAGACACAGCATTTCCAGCCTTATTAACACCAAATGTCAGGGCCAGGGATTAATTAAATAGATTGCCTGATGGTTTTGTTTGTTGCTGTTGTTTTTATTTGCACCCAGATACAAAATTCTGTGAAGCAACAAACCAATGAATCCAATATCCAGAGCATCCCTAGGTGTATGCGAGAGCATATACTACTGTGTGTGTGCTGTCTACAGAAGTGAGCTGTATGTGTGGCTAAACAAATACAGACAAATACAGTTTCTATGCCTGTGTGTGTGTGTGTGTGTGTGTGTGTGTGTGTGTGTGTGTGTGTTCGTGTGTGTGTGTGTGTGTTTTCCACAGGAAAACAACTTCTTCTGAGTCTGAGTCGGAGCCAATGCAATACCTCATTCATATTTGAGCAAAAGAGAACATGGTGGGTGATGAAACTGTCTCGCTATGTGTTGACATGTTCGCTTGGCTAACGGCTAACAACCCAGGTATCTGCTGGCTGCTGGGAGACCCACTCTGCAGCTGACCTCAACTGGATCAGGGGCCAAATTTGGGCCAGGTCAGGGCCAAATCACAGCCAGAGCTGGGCCAGATCAAGGCCACATGATGACTAGACCAGGGCTAGATCAGGTCTAGATCAGGGTTAGACCAGGGCTAAATCGGATCTAGATCAGGGTTAGATCAGGGTTAGATCAGGGACATATGATGGCTAGACCAGTGTGAGATCAGATCTAGACCAAGACTAGATCAAGGTTAGATAAAGGTTAGACCGGGGCTAGATCAGGTCTAATTTGGGGTTCGACCAGGGTTACACCAGGGCTAGATCAGGGTTAGATCAGGGCTAAATCAGAGCCAGGTCTACTCAGAATCCAGTGCTACTAGCATGGCTCTGGACTAGTAACTAAATGACTAGTCTGGCCAATGGATGTTGTTGGTGGAGGTGGAGTGCTGAAGGAAGGGAGGGAGAAAGGGATGAAATTACCATGGTGATGAAGTGTGCTGTTGCCCTCCCAGGTGTAGTGTCTTGGGCCTAGAGGCTGCACAGGAGCTGGTATTAGCAGGCCTCTCCCAATAGGGATCGCTGTGGGAGAAGAACGTGAGAATCTCTTAAAGTTGTAAAACAGCGCTGAAGGAAAGAGTTAGTGGTGTCATCCATCCCCCAACCCCCCCACACACATGTCCATCACACATTACTAATCATTTCTAACAACTGTGTCCAGTGTCCAGAAATTTGTTTTGTATTTGCAGGTGTTTTCCTAACGCATGGTACAAGCATCAAATAACACATTTTTGAACTGTGGAGCATATTGGTGTGAAAGAAAATCTATAGTTTATCCAGCGTTTTTGAGAAAAGTTATAGGGCCAATGTTTTTGTCAATTGCTTTAAAATATTTAATCTTTGACACATATCTTTTGTTATGTACGTGCGTGTGTGTGTGTGTATGTGTGGTTACAAGAAGAAAAGTATTTTAATTTTTGAATTCTTATTATATAATTTTGGAGATTTTAGATCTTGAGAATGTTTTGTTAAACCAACAGAAGTAAATAACATGTGATAAAGGTTTGGTTAGTTTGATTCTGCTAGCTTGGCTCTAGTGTACTGTAGATTATTTCTGTTTGGAACAGTAAGAGATTCTGAATGGCTTTTCAATAATTCACTTAACTTGGTCTCTTGAGCACTTAAAGAGATGGAGGTTTTTCGTTCTCAAGTGTGTGTGTGTGTGTGTGTGTGTGTATGAAGGTTTTTCCTGAGTCTCTGTGTGTGTGTGTGTGTGAAGTAAGAGCTCATTGTGAGCGACTCATTCTTTGGCTGTCTTCCATTCTGTCAGTCTTGTGTGTGAAAATGAGCGACGAGACAAGGCATCTACTCAGCGCACACACACACACAGACAGACAGACACACACACACACACAAAGAGGTCTCTGTATGGCTTTTATTTGTTAAGAGCTCTCCATATTTCCTATTAAACAGCTCAGGCTGTTAGTGAGATCATCACAAAACTGAAGGGGAGGGGGAGGGCAAGTTTACGAGGGAGTGAAAGAGAGAGGGGGGAGAGCGGGGGGCCGAGGAATGGAGCCGCATCCACACTGTACACTGCAGCTATCTCCTCAAGATTGATGTCTTGCAATTTACAAACTTCTGCGAGCCACGTGTCATTTAGTCAAATTTATTCCCAGCAGGTTCAGTGAATGTCAGTTGGTGCAATAGGCCCCACAATCACCCTCTGTCTCGGCCTGACTGGAGACACGTAAATCCACACACAATACAGGAGTGTGTTGTGGACACACACACACACACACACACACACACACAAAACATGCAACCTACACCATGTTTCTCGAACACAGGTACACATAGTTACACACTCTCTCTCTCTCAAAGACACACAAACACACACACACACACTTGTACACACACAAACACACATGGCCTGAATGGCCTAGTGCGGCACATTGGATTTTGTTTCATGGCTGTAAAGGTAAATTGCAGACAGCATAGAGAGATTTGGCCCATTTTTCAAAGCAGACTATATTACGCTGTGGCGGCAGTGGTGGTGCAGAGGGGACATTCTTTGTGAAATGATCCAGTTTTTTCTCCCCTTCTCACCTGTTGGGGGAAACTAATCCTGCCGCCCCCATTGTACTCCATAAAAATGCTCTGAAGTGGCCTTTAGACAATTTCGAGGGGAATTGTCCCTAAGATTGAACATGTGTCATTCCTGCCTTCGGCTTCTCGCTCTCGTTCTCTCTCTCAGTCTTTCTCTCAAGCTGTCGCTCTCTCTCTCTCTTTCTTTCTTACTTTCTTTCTTTCTTTCTTCCTCTCTCTCCCTGCTTTTCTCTCTCTCCCTCCCTATGTCCACACATGCATGTTCCTAAACCTCTGACCCTGCACTTGTTTCTTAACACGCTTCAGACTAGCGGAGACTAAGAGGAGAAAAACTCAAATCCCAGTCTGGATTTAGACAGGTGGTCTTACTCCACTGCTTCAGCAAAGCTGCAAGCCAATTGGGGGCTGAGGTAGTGTGTGTGTGTGTGTGTGTGTGTGTGTGTGTGTGTGTGTGTGTGTGCGTGTGCGTGTGTGTCTGTGTGTCTGTGTGTTGGAGTGGTGGGGGCATGTAAGGGCTTTGTTCTTTGGAAATTCACTAAACTAGACCAAGAGAATGAGTGGAGTCGGTGTATGTGTGTGTGTTTGTGGGATCACATCAGAGTGTGTGGGTGTGTATGAGTCTGTGTGTGTGTGTGTAGTAGTAAATGTGCGTGAGGAGGTGTGAGGGTATAGGTTGAGTAGGTGAGGAAGTGAAACATGTCGACGCAAGGGATCCTCGGCGCCGAGCAGCTTCGCTTGGACAAGTCGATAATAAGCTGAGGAGGGGCGTCTCTTTCCGGTGACGGCCCACTGTCAGATCAGATAGGCACCGGGCTTTAGGGACGCCTCGGCACACCAGATGGAGACAGGAGAGAGAGAAAGAGAGAAGGAGAAGGAGAAAGAGAGAGAGAGAGAGAGAGAGAGAGAGAGAGAGAGAGGTCTGCCAGGGTCGAGCTGCAGAGTCCTCTCCCTTTGGCAATGAAGCGGAGCCAGGCAGTGTCTTGGTGACCCTAGCGGGTGAAGGACTCGACTCAGGGGGGGGGCTTAAGTTCAACAGTTCTTTGCTAGGAAGATGCTCTACAAACGACAAGTAACTGAAGGGAGGGTAGCAATCAGACAAGCCTGAGGTGAAAAAACAAACCCCTCACACATCATTAACTGACAGAGGAGCAAAGCACATTACACCTCTCCCCCATCCTCCCCACCCCCCATCACCATCACCACACTTTACACCTCCTTCCCTCCATCCATCTCTCCTTCCATCCTTCCCTGCCTCCCTCCCTCCCTGCCTCCCTCAATCCATACTCAAGGTACAGAAAGAACAAGGAAGTGGTATAATGGTATAAGAACAAGCTGGCGATCAAGCTCCTTGCTTTCTGTGTGTGTATGTGTGTGTGTGTGTGTTGGGGAGATGGGGTGGTTGGGAGTCTCCTAATGATTACAGGAGTGAGGCTCTGTGTCCTGGTGCTGGAGAGAGTCTGATTAATAAGATTGGTCAGCTAAACAGGAGGAATGCCCCCTTTCACCAGGGTCCATCAAACCCCCTCGGCGTTGAGTTTCAGGGTCGGGGTGGAGGGTGAGGGGTCTGGGGAGGGTGGCATGTTTATTGGGAGTTTATATTGACTCCTGGATTGGCTGGTAAGGTCCCCGGCCGCGTGATTTAAGGGGGGCTTTTATCGATGTCATCTGGCCGAGCGAGGTGAGTGGCATTTACAGGTGAATTTCTCTTCCTGGCTGAGAGTCGGCGAGTCCATTACAATAACACACAGCCTGCACCAACCAACACCCCCCCCAGCCTCAGCTATCACCTACACACATCACACTGACCACAACAATCACCAAACCACCCCTCCCCATACACACACACACACACACACTTACACACACACATACACACTTACACACACACACATATATATACAGACCCTCCCTTCTTACACCAGCTTCTGAGAAGCAGTAAATCAGAGTGTGAGAGCACGTTGGGACTGGAATCGCATGTTTAACCCCTTACTCGTTTCACGGGGGCCAGATTAACAGCCTTCTTCTCACCCGCCTCCTGTCAAAACCCTGGAGGCCACTCACACAGACCGGAGATGAGACACCCTGGACAACCCCAACCCACCCCTCCTCCTCCTCCCCCTCCCCCCCAGCAGTGATCTGTCATGACTGCACTGCCGGGACTCAGCCACATCTTAGCCAGGTGAGGGCCACATCCATTTCTTCCTGTCAGCAAAAGCTAGACCGCCTCTTCCCATTCCCTTGGACATAGGACATGTATCAAGCACTCTGGAAAGTACAACAGCCGTGTCGTGTGTTTCTGCCAGCGCTCACAATAAGAGCACAAGGATTCAGGTTGAAATGACTACATCTGATTAGGCAAATGGACGTTGCTGTTCACCATATTCACTGTTTCTCTGAGAGATACTGTGCTAAGGAACAGGAAGATGAGACAGAACATCACTCCATACAGCATCTGAGTGGGCTGTACTGTACCACATGACAGAGGAGGAGAAGAACAGAGAAAAAAAAAAGAGAGTGAGTGAAAAAGAAAGAGAGCGACGGCTAGAGAGAGAGTGTCCGGGAAAGAAAGGAGTCGAGCGGGGGGGGAAAGAAGGCGAGACAGCTGGAGGAGTATCTTGGCCATCAGATGCAGCAGTCACAATAGATCACACACACAGTGGAGTGTGAGAACGGCTGCTCTGCATGCACCATCCACATGCATAATTAACCACTACACCAATCCTGGCAGCCACCCAGTGCGCCTCACTCAGGGAGCCCTTTTCACACACACGAACACACACCCACGCGCGCGCCACACACACACACACACACACACAGACACACGGCAACACACACACACTAGCATGATGGCATGCCAACACACGCACACACACATGCACACACACACACACACACACACACAGATACTAATACAAAGACCCAAATAAACACAAGCATACACACTTAACACAACAGAAGTACATAACATATACGTTCCATCACAACAGAGCACACACAAAGACAGACGTAACACATACGCTGTCACACACACATACACACACACACACACACACACACACACTCAACCTCTAGCACTCCGGCTCCACATCCAGCTCTGTCCAATCTGGCCCAGGCCCATCAGGCAGGATCAGACGCTGTGCTTTAAAGCCCGCCTGACATTTCAGCGAAAATATTATCAGTCAAGCACATCGACAGAGCCAGGGGTTGTTCACCGGCGCCCGTAACAATACTTGACACGGCATGATGGGACGTAATGGGAAGGCGGCGGCCGGCAGCCGATTGGTTTTCACACACCGTGACATTCATGAATCGCCATTGATCTGTTATTATGAGAAGGGTGCGAGATGCACGGCTGCACTTTGGTGCCCAATTGAGCTGAAAACGGGGGGGGGGGGGGGGGGGGGGGGTCGGTAGTGTTGTTGATGTGTGCGTGTGTGCGTGTGTGTGTGTGTGTGTATGTGGGGTGTGGTACGGGTCTCAGAGAAGGATGCGAGGGAAAGGGAGAGGGTAGGGCGGGTTGTAGCGGTCCAATCCTAAGAGACGGACGACTCATTTTCATCCGGGGCTCAGCAAAGACCAGTGAAAAAAAAATCAAATATGAAGAACGTTTACCTGCGCAAATATTATTTCCAACAGCAGAGGGTCAACTATGGCGGCGTGCTGCAGATGTATCATAAAATATACATGTTGTGTAATAAAGATAAAGCATACGGCTAAATGTCATGGGTCTATCTGTCTCCTCAGCTGGGGATGAGCAGGGCAGGCCGAGAGAATGATGAAGAGGAAGTGTGTATAATAGCACTGAGAAGGAACTGCAGCTCTGTTTGCCAAGTCCTGATTCGTCTGTGTGAGCGTGCATATGTTTCTGCCTCCTATTCCCTTACTCAGAGGCTGGAGGAGAGAGAGAGTATATGTGTGTGTGTGTGTGTGTGTGTGTGTGTGTGTGTGTGTGTGTGTGTGTGTGAGGAGAGGGGGGTGGGGGACACCTTCTCTATGTGGAGCTCACAGGTGAGGATGAATTATTAAGGCCGGTCTGCCTGTGCACACATCAAACTGCTACACTGCCACAGCTCCAAAGCACTGGGACAGAGTGCCCCGCACTGGCACTCAAAACAACACACACACACACACACACACACAAATAAACTAGCATCCACACACATACATACCCAAACACACATGAACACAACACAACACATCCATACATAAATGCATTATCATACGCACAACCTCAGACACATTTATACTGAATGGCATTACTATTTATGGACACATCCATTAACAAACTAACAGCCACACACACAAATGTTTTACTGAAATTATCAAGCTTAAGCACTCAACAACACACACACGCACACACATTGACACAAGGACACTCATACACACACACACACACACACACAGATGGCACAACCCAACAACATAAACAAATTTCATGCACCCCATGAAAACATACAAACCAATAGCAAAAAATTGAAATGCATGGTCACAAAGGCACGCATACACATGCACATGCACACACACACACACACACACACACACACACACACACACACACACACACACACACACATACACACACAACCTCCCTCACACTCAAACAATCCCCCCTCTGGTCAAGAGAGACGGGGGCGGGGGTGACAATTAAAAGAAATGTTTTGTATTTTGTTGTTTTTGTTGTGCATTTCCCCAGGTTAACATAATAAACAAAATCACAGCCCTGTCACTAGGCAGACAGTCAGTCTTCTCCCTTGTAATCACAGTCTTGACATTAATCATTTGGAGAGAAAAAAAAAACTAATTACTGACTGGGATACAGTTGGCAGGTTGATTATCAGTCAAACAGCTGAATGCATTTCTAATAGTGGAGTCACGTGAAAGAGCTCTCCAGTGCAATCCTAGAGCCGCCGCCGCCGCCGCGTGCTTTCTACCTGAAACACGCAACCACTTGACTACGTGCGCGTCCACAAATGCATGAAATGCGCCGTTCCCCGCTTTAGTTTACATTAACGGAATGACACTTATCCAGATGCTCTGTTCAAAACGCTGCAGGGGGAGAATGGAAATTATTCAGCCTTGGAGCGAGTGTGTGTGTGTGTGTGTGTGTGTGTGGTTGTGAGTACTGTGTGTGTCTGCTTTGTGTGTGTGTGTGTGTGTGTGTGTGTGTGTGTGCCTGATTTGGTGGTGTGTGTGTGTATGTATGGTTGTGTGTGCTGTATATGTCTGCTTTTGTGTTTGTGTGTGTGTGTGTGTACTGGATGTGTTTGTATGTGTGTTTATAAGTGTGTGTGTGTGTGTGCGTGTGCTGGTGCACTGGGATGAGGGGAACAGAGCGTGTATGTCTGATGCCCTCGCACTGAGAGGAGAACTGTGGAGGAAAAGCACAAAAAAATACGAGGCGCCACCAAATTGCGCTCCCTGCCTTGGGATGCGAGGGTGTCAAGTCAGACAAAAACAGGGAAATGGGCACGGGGTTGTGCCGCCGTGGAGCACCAACGAGGCACTAATGACGGCGATTTGTTGACGAGTGGAGCGGTTAGCGTCTCATCTGTTACCGCGCACCTGTAGGGCGTTTCTGTCGCTCACTGGCACCCGCCGAAGCTGCGAGCTATTAGCCCGTCCTGGCACCACCTTTCTCAAAATGAGAATCTTTTTTTTTTTTTTCAGACTCTCGTCAAACACAAAAGCTGCTCAGTTTTTTGTGTGTGTGTGTGTGTGTGTTTTTTGTGTCTGAAATGCACACCGAATGGTATTTTTTTCCCCTTTTCACTATTCTGTGTCAATTTGAGCCTGCATTGACAAAAAAAATTAACAGGCCATTTTTTTTTCCAAAAAAACAGAGATTTCTCATTAAGATTTCAGCACAGAGTGAGCAGTTCACTGCCAACCTTAGAAAATGAGTTTTGGTGGAAGACTTTGGTGCTGAGCTGATAGAATCGCTCTGGCTTCACGCGTGGCTTTGGAGAGAGATTCATTTGCACCCTTTTAAAGTGCAGGCAACATGAAAGGCACCACATATCTCCTTTTAAAACACAGATCCAAACGATGGCTTGAGTGATGTGTGTGTGTGTGTGTGTGTGTGTGTGTGTGTGTGTGTGTGTGTGTGTGTCAATGAGTGTGACTGTATGTGTGTATGTACTATCATACGTCTGTAAATATGGATGGATGAGCATGTGTGTGTTTTAGAGACATTGAGACAGACATGTGAATGGATGTGTGTGTGTTTTTGTTATAATAGGTGCTGTGGGACACGAGTGTGTGTGTGTGTGTGTGTGTGTGTGTGTGTGTGTGTGTGTGTGTGTGTGCAGATGCACACACAATATCATTTCAGCTCCCCTGAGTCAGAAAGAGCGTGTGTGTGTGTGTGTGTTTCTAAGCGAGCGAGTGATTGTGACTCACTGTTGTGTCACCTACAGTCTTAGTGACCTTCAGCTCTCCCCAATCAGGCTATTTACTCAGGTTGAACAGCACTCTTTTTATTTGAGTGGGGGGAAATTACCAGTGCATTATTCAAAAGAGACAGCGAGCGGCCCTGCAGATGCACACACGATATCATTTCAGCTCCCCTGAGTCAGACAGAGAGAGAGAGAGAGATGGGGGGGGGCAGAGAGAGATAGATAGAGAGACAGAAAAGAGAAAGAAAGGGAAGGACAGAGAGATGAGAGGAGAGAGAGAGAGAGAGAGAGAGAGGGAGAGAAACGATACGTAGCTTTACACACACACTTACTCCCAGTCGGGCTTTGAGGACAACTTCACGCCTGTCTCCCGGCAGCCACAGTTCAGCGGCGATAAAGCACCCAGTCACCTGACTGATGCCCTTGAGTAGACCACTCCACTCCACACTCTCACACACACACACACACACACTCTACCCACTTGATGCCAACGCTCCTCATGCCAGTTTAGTGAATCGCAGGACCAACACAACAAGTAACACAACCCTGCCATCTTTGTAAATACAGACCTATGCGAGGAAGGTCAACACACAGACACAACAGCCAGTGAATAGTGCAGAGGTTACGCTAAGAACACACACAAGGTGAACAGGGTAAGGAGCCCTGCAGGCGTAGTGACAAAAAAAAAACAAGAAAAAAACAGAGAAGGGTCTGAATGGGTTTGGGTGTGTCTGAGAGAGGATATTATGGTGCGCCAGAAGGAGCTTTGGCTAAATGGCCTCTCCCTGCAATGGCTTTTGGCTCAGTGGTAGCAGTGGAGTCTCCGTTAGCCACTGACTTGGGGTCAGGGCCATGGATGTTCAATTAAGGCCCGGGGCTATTTGTATGTGTGTACAGTGGAACTTTCCGGCCGGAGTCTCTATTACGTCTACAATGCACGCTGTCATATTTGATTTGCGGCGTGATGCGGCAGCAAGGAGTGTGTCTGCGCGAGTGAGGGAGAGAGAGACAGAGCGAGCGAGCGAGCGAGGGAGGGAGGGAGGGAGATGGAGGAGGGGAATGGAGTGGTGCTGGGAAGAGAAGACAGAAGGAGAAATGGAATGGAGAGAGAGAGAAGGAGAGAGCGAGAGAGAGAGATGAGGATCAGGCCTTAGAAAGATATTGCTCCCTCGTTTTACCTTTGAAATGCCTTCAAGTAGAGGTCTGGCTGTAATTATAGTCAGTGTGTGGCCACGTCACATTCGGCGTTAATGAGAATCCCCTAGCACAACACATGCAACCCTGCCCCTTCTTCACTACAACCACCCCCCCCCCCCCCCCCAAAAAAAGGAAAAAAAGAAAAAAAAAACAATCATGGACTATTGCTGCAGAAAAAGCACGTAATTGATACACTGGCGCCAGGCCAAATGCCTTCTACTCCAATTAGGGCATCGTCTTCCCTTTCCCTTTTGTGGGAAGATGTGAGGGCAACCACCTCACTGCATTTGCATAGGGTGTCATTTTCACCACTGACGATTAGACTGAAGAGCGCAACTCGGTCCCTTGTAAAATATAAACATCTGCGGAGGCCTTTTCCCACATATTACCTATGCATTAATGCATTACTGTGTTTATGCATGTCAATCCTGCAAAGCTCATTTTCATTCACTATTTCTTATATATCTATATCTATATTTATCTATCTATCTACATATCTATCTATCTATCTATCTATATCTATCTATATATATATATATATATATATATCCCGCATATCTCCAGAACAAATCAGGCTACAGCGTTTTGTTTTGTTTTTTGTTTGTTTTTTTTGTTTTTTTGAGTGCCTGAGTGTGTGCTGTGTCTCCCAAAAAAAAACACACGATGTTATCAAATATGAAAAAAATCACATGTGCCTTTGATGGAGGAGGAGGCTTACGGTGGAGAGAGAGAGAGAGAGAGGCGGGGAGAGGAGGCTTCAAAGAGGCTTTAAACGACAGCAAAACAAGCTCTTACAGGCGGCCAAGGCCCTAAAGCCAGAGCATCTGAATGGCTCCAGTGAGGGGTGGCAGTGGCATCACAGACAGAGAGAGAGGAAGAGAGAGAGGGGGACAGAGAGAGAGAGAGGAAGAGAGAGGGAGAGAGGGACGGGAGGGGATGCTGATGACGGCATGGCAGGGTTGGGAGGAGTGGAGGAGGACGGGCAGAAGAAAAGGGAGGGAGGGCGGTACTGGGGAAATGATGAAGCAGGTGGAGGCTAGCCCTCGATGCTCGAGCATACAGCTGCGGGGAAGGGATGACTCATTTCAGGAGCTGGAGCACTCATCAAAACACAAACACTGATCCTCTACGAGCAGGGTCCGCGCGTACACACACACACACATGCACACACACACACACACACACACACACTGACCTTGGCCTTTACCAGTGCTCGAGTTAACAGGAAGAATGGCTGCTAGTTTGGTTTGTTTTAGCATGACACCTACCTGGGCAAATCTCACAACTGAAATAAACTGTGCTTGAGAGGCGTTTGGACGTGATATTGGCAGGTTCTGACTGGCATGGCTTGGAGAAGTTTAGAGAGAAAAAAAAGAAAGAAACAGGACCTTTTATAGAAATTTTCTGATGTGTTGACCAGACAGGATAGATTTTTCCTTCAGGTGTCAAGGCGGAGATAAAAGAGGCTGCTTTTGAAAAGTGCGGTATGAAGTGTCCTTTATCTAAGTTGAGAGTGAACGGGGGTTTTTCAGTGTAAACAGTATTTAGGCACAGAGACTTGACAAGGTGACAGATGGTAAATTTGAAATCGTCAATGAAGGTAATCTAACAACGAGAGCGAAATAAGGGAGAATGAAAAAGACTGGGACAGGTAATCAAAACGAGATGTCAGAAGGGGACAGGCTGCCTTTTCATTTGGATGTCCAACGCCAGACAGTTAACCCTTTCCTCTCTCTGGCCTCGGCAGCTCGTGAAATAACACAGACGTATCCGAAACAGCTGCAGCGACAACAAATAATTCACTTTTTTTTTTTTTTACGCGTAATTGCGTGTTTCCATTTGTACAAGGTGTGGCTCAGCAGAATACAAGTAGCCTAGAGGTCCAGAACAAGTCTCCTTGCTCATTTTGTTGACAACCTTTTAATAAAACATGCCACCACGTAACTCTTTAGAGACCTGCAATTTCCCGCTACTTTGCATCGCTGGTAGCAATGATGCTAAAAATATGCCAAGCTGGAGTTGCGTTAACAACCTCAGTCTGCAGCTGTACCTTA
The DNA here is from genome assembly GCA_015244755.2 of Tenualosa ilisha. Lineage (NCBI taxonomy): Eukaryota > Metazoa > Chordata > Actinopteri > Clupeiformes > Clupeidae > Tenualosa > Tenualosa ilisha. The sequence goes on along the minus strand of PYXC01000134.1, from coordinate 422,548 downwards.
AATATGGATTATGTTGAGGGGGAAAACACACACACAAACAGACACACACAAGCGCAGACACATAGACACACACACGCACACAAGCACACACAAAACCCATACACATACAAACACACACACGGATGGAGAGGATTTGGAAAAGAGGAAGAGTCACAAGCTTGAGGGGTGAGTGTGGGACGAGGAAAAAAACAGAGGATGGTGGAATGAAAAAAAAAAAAAACGAAAGATGGTGAAATAAAAAAAACAGGAAAAAGTCTTAAGGCTGACTGGCGCTTTGATATTTTGCAATATTTTGTGAGGCTGGTGTCATGACGCGCAGCGAGATCAAGTAACTCCCCCTGACATTTGACACCCATCGCTGAAACACACAGCCCTAATGATGAGGGTGTACAGTACAGGGAGCGTTCGCTCTCGACCCCCCCTCTTTGCCCCCAGCCCCCAACCCACCCCGTGCCTCCAGTAAACGTTACCTAATAATTATGCAACGGGGCTTGGGCAAGAAAACAAGGCAAGGAGACGGAGAGTCTCAGCCAAGGTGTCAAAGTTGTGGCTGCCTGTTTGATCACGCGCCCTCTGCGAGTCACATGATGACGATGACGCGAAGAGGAACTGTTGGTGTTGCTGGATGCGGAAGTGGTGCTGTTGGTGCTGCCGGATGCGGAAGTTATGCGGCACCAAAACAGACTAGGCTTTCCGCAGTCTCCAGTCAATGCAGGTATTGCCACCCAGTCTGCGAACCCCCCTAATGGAATAGTCTATATCTGCTTGTGTGTGTGAGATAGGTTGCATCTATTTGTGTTTCTCTGTGTCTCTGTAGGTAAACATATATGTTTGCGCTTGTGTGTGTTTATACGTTTTATAGTATAGTATAGTTTACTATAGTTTTACTATACTTAGTTATAAGTATATACTTATAGTTTTACTACAGTTATTACTATATAGTTATTTATAGTAAGTGTGCATTTATGAAAAGCTTGCAAGTGTGTGTGTGTGGTGTGTGTGTGTGTTAGTGTGTCCATATGCAAACTCATTCTTGTGAGTTTGTGCATGTTTCTTGTTGTTGTGTGTAAGCGAGCCATCCATCCAGGCTGATGTGACACATGTGATTTGAAAGGCGAAGCTGGAGCTGCAGAAGGGAAAGATGGCACAATGTGAAAACCGTTCGTCTGTACTCCCCCTCTCTCTCCCTCTCTCTTTCTTTTCTTCCTGGACTCTCTCTTTCTCTCCCTCTCTCTCTGTGGACCAGCGTTGACACGGTGACGAGACGGACTGCCCGTCGGATGACAGGCGGCCCGGGGAGACCTTGGCGGGGCGGCGCATCGCTCAGGGGCCTGCCGATTAACCCCTACATCCGAGAGAGATCACTCTGGCCCAGGAGACACGCTCATCCATTTACTTCTGTCCGTCGCAAAGACACCCAGCCGACTGATGCCGTGCACAGATAGGCACTAGCTGGTCCTGTCTGGGTAGGGGGATTATATATATATATATATATGGGAATGAATGACTGTGCGAACTTGACGATCTTAGAGAAACGCTTTTTTTGTTGTTACCTTGGGATGAACATAATATAAATTACAATACATCACAATTTCATTGATTTGATTTCAATTGATTTGATTATATATGTATATGTGTGTATATATCTAGTATGTGTATATACAGTATACACACACACATGCGTGCGCGCGCGCACACACACACACACACACAAGTTCCTTCCTCATATCCAGCCTCTGCATCCACCCATCTCCTCAACGACTTCAGTGCCAGAGGGGGGAGTATATTATTACTGTACATCCTAAGAGGTCTGCAATCAAAAAGTGGAATCTGAGAAAAGACAGACAGAGTGTGAGCGAGAGAGAGAAAGAGAGAGGGAGGGAGAGAGAGAGAGAGAGAGAGAAGAGGAGGGAGCTCTTTTCTCTCTCTGCATACTTTGTTCGAGAAAATGGGTCTCAGTGAACAATGCGTTGCGAGGAGAGGAGCGGAGAGAGCTGAACTCTCGGGAGCATTCTTGCAGTGTGTATTGCTCCATAAAGTGCTCTCTGCGTGGCTCTGCCTTTTGAGAGGAGCTAATCTGAATGGCTGGCAAAGGAGAGGGTGTTGAAGTGTATGGGGGAGTGGGGGAGGGTTGGGGTGCAAAAAAGATTCTGATTGATTCAGTAGTGATGGACAGGGAGAGAGAGAAAGAGAGAGATAGAGAGAAGGAATGAGAGAGGGAATTCCACATGAGGCTTTATACAGAGAGAGAGAGATAGACAGATGGCACAAGAAATAAGAGAAGGCACCATCTTTGTGCTGGACTCTAACAGGAGGACTCAAGGCCTCTCCATCCAGTTCTGTCGTAGAGAACTGTGCAATAGACATCCCTTGTCCCCATCAACTCCCACAACACCAACCGCCAGATCATTCACCAGTCCCACTACCTGCCCCCTAATAGCATCTGTCCAACCAATCGTTCTGCTTGCACTGACTGGGTCGTGTTGACTGCTTGTTGGTAAAGCCTAGCTACTGTTGGGCCATTCCATCGCATCTGGGACAGAGAGGAGGGGTGCTGTGTCCGAATTGGATTTGCATGGCCCCTTGATGAAATGGCTTAAAAGAAAAGCAGGGAGACCGGAAGGGTGAAAGGGAGAGAATGAGCGAGGGAGGGAAAGAGGGAGGGAGGGAGAGAGGGATGGATGGGTGGGTGAGAAAATTGGCCGGAGAGCAACAGAACTACAAGCCCTCGATTCATCCGCAGTTCTGCTAAAATAAGTAAATAAAATGAGCGAATAAATAAATAAATAACTATTTAGCCTTGTTTCACTTACTAGTGTGGTTTCATAAACACAGACTGCATTGCTCCCAGAGTATCAAAACACATCAAAGATGTAAAAAAAAAAAAAGGGAGACGGGGCTGGCTTTTCAAAATAGTCTTGTGTAGGATAAACAAATAATAAGCTAAACCGCTTAATGTCTTCATTGAGAGGTTAAGTAAGACTTTCAACTCATTGTGGGGGATTTTTCCCTCGCTATGGGTATCAAATGCGACCCTGCCGTCCAAAAAGACTTCCTCATGCAGAAAGCCAGGGGGACTTGCATTGAATCGGCTCTGCCAGGCCCCAGATATGCAGGCTTCCTTGTTCACGAGGCCATTTAGAATGTGTAGCCAGGGAACACCATTAGCATGAGAAACTACAGGAATAAAAGAGGCTCAAAAAAGGCGTGCGGAGGTGGGTGAGGGGGACCCAGCAGAAGTGTAAATATAATATATATGTTAACTGTGACTTTAATTAGAAGTGTGCATGAATTATACATTGCACACAGTAATTGCACTCCACGTGTGAAGCCCATAATTCAAATTAAAGGCAGCCGCTGAGCGATCGAGGAGGCCTTTATTCGGCAGACAGCTGATAGACATCTCATTCGAAGGAACATTATGGCCTCACATTTTCTCCCACGTAGAAACAGTCCACTAATTCATATTTATGGCCCCCGCCGAGCATCCTCTGTCAGCTTACAGCCGGACAACTCAAGGTTCACTTCCTTTTACCTGGGCACACACTGAGCCAGAGAGGGCAAGAGGATAGGAGGACAGAGAGAGAGACAGAGAGAAGAAAGGGGAATGGGAGGGAAAGAGAGAGAGGCAAGAGGAGAGAGAGAGAGAGAAAAGGAGGGAGAGAGATGCATCCTATGCTGTCAGGTAGTCAACAACAGCATCACAGTCCTATCCATTACCATAGTCTTTCACAAGGCCTGTGAATGCACTAAATCACTGATTTCTCCACCAGCATAACTTCCTCTTAGCCTCCATCCCCTACAGGTTTCAAAGGACCCCCTCCCTCCTTTCTGCCTGCCTCTCTCCCCCTCTCTGCATACTTTACACCAAACTATTAAACCTCCTTACAAAGTGGTCTCTGCCTTTCTTTACCTAGTTCTTCAGATGGGGGGTATGTACTGGGTGCGTGTGTGTGTGTGTGTGTGTGTGTGGGGGGGGGGGGGGGGGTGTTGCCTTTCCCTTCTGCTTTCTTTAATTTGCCGAATATTTTTAATGCATTTTTAAATAAAGTCAAACTTAATATTCAACCAGTGCTTATCAGTGTTTCTTTGCAAAGCAGGTCATAAATATTAATGAAGCTTTGCAGAAGACGTGAAAGGGCCGGCTGTGCATCGCCTTTTCTACGTGAAAGAAAGGGAGGGGGAGGAGGAGGGGGGGTTTATCACAAATAAAAACCCCTGGGTCATTTTTCACAGGAATAATTGCCCTGCATGTGGTAAATGGTGTTATTTTCTGGTATTTAAAACTTTGGCAGGGCTCCTCGCGCGATGATTTCCTGGCCGCGGCTAATGCTGGCAAGGCGACAGCGAGAAGAAAAGGCAGGAGAGGAGCGGAGCGCGCGTCAGAGAGGGAACCACAAGCCCGACGCTGGCTGGTCAGCTGGAAGGTTTTTGACATCGACGGGAGTGGGGGGGGGGGGTTAAAACACTGAGGGGTTTTATTTCATGGGCTCTGTTTCTCTTTGAGCTGACACACTTAATGTAAGGTGAGGAGAATGAGTGAGGGATAGAGAGAGAAAGTTCTGGAAGGAGTAATGAGGAAAAAAAATGTCGACAGCCCCAACCACCGCCGGTAGAAAACTCGCAAGTAAAGCAAGTAAAAATAAGAGCAGACGTCAAACCCAATGATGATTTCCTGTCTGGGGTGCCCCTCCGGGGGCCAGTGGTACATTCCGCCCGTTTGGATGGATGGGTGTAGGCTCCAGGCTTCTCTGACACACCGAGCTTCATGTCAGAAGTCCAACAACAACAACAACAACACGAAAGAGCCCACTGAACCCACGCCCAGAAGCTTGTTGACATCCAGCATGCTTGTTTGGATCGGGCGCCTGGACATGAGCGAGTACCTCTCCCCACACATTGACCAGGCACTGGGTTCAGGTGCTCGTCTGGCTCAGGGTCCATGGTGAGCAGCTCCCACACAGAGAGGAGGGGGGGAAGGAGCAGCAGGTCACTGACCTTCACCGAATATCACACCAAATGCACAGACTATTAACACAAGGTGTGAAAAAGCAGAAGTGCTGGTGCTAGTTGTAGAAGAGAATTCCAGAACATGGATAGAATCTGCTCCCCTCTGCAAGGACAGCCACTGGCCCGAATCTTAGGGCAACTTAAAGGTGCCCTGCCATACATCTATATGGTATTTCAAATTGTTCTCTGAGGTCTCCAAAGACGGTAAGTAACTTTCGTTGGGCTGAAAACGGTTCAAGGAGACCTTAAAAATGCTATATGCAACCTATTCAGAAAGCCCCAGAGTAAAGCGGCTTGTTTTTCATTCTATGATAATGAGCTGTGCTCTAATTTGCTGCTGTATGTCAGCGCTGTAAGGCATGTCGAGTCAATAGGCTATTTACATTAGTTCGCTAATGTCAGAATTGCAAGGGATGAAGAACTAAAAGTGTTGAAATATGAAATTTCAGAGGAAATGAAGGAGGACAGAGCCTGTGATAAGCACATCCACCAATTGCTTGGAGACTGTAAACAGGCACTTTGCAACAGTAGTCTTGTAATGTGTAGGGTTTCACACTAGCCAACATAACCAGATAACTGCTTCGTTATCGCAAGGTTACTATTACAAACAAAGGTTAAAACTTATAAAGCCTGTTGTATTCACGAAAGTTGAAGTCATTAATTTTTTAAATTAGCTAGACACAGAAATAATAAGGCCCTTCTCCAAAAATGCACTGCAGTCGTGTGTCCCTAACCTCCTGTTACTCAGCAAACTAAAAACAAGATGTTGCTGTTCTGCCTGTTATCTTCATTTCACGGATATTCAGTGATCTCGCATAGTTCGTGGGGTGGGCACTAATCAAATACAGGATTGGGCGATAATGCGATGCCATCCGCCAATTGCTAAATGGATCAACTTTTCTTTTTTTCTTTATTTCTCTGTTTATTTCTTTCCACTGGCAAACTTTCAAACTTATACAGACCTATCATATTCCAAAAACAACAAGTAAAAAACAATTTGGTGTGGCAGCGCACCTTTAATGGCTAATTCATGCCTATTCATGCATTACCTGGCAAGCAGACTCAGTCCTTGTTTTAGTTACTCGTTCTTGTGTCCAGCAACTGGTTCTCAGCTATGTGCTATGTGCTATGTGCCATGTGCGTGTCCTTTGCTGTGATGCGGCCTCGGTGCAGTCCAGATGTGGCTGGATGGGCATGGGGTTTGGAGAGGAGACCAGGGGTCTTGGCTAATGGGCTGGAGTCAGGAAGCCTGGCAGGCCATGTGCTGTGTTGTGGAGTGGAGTCAGCACAAAGGTGCACAGTGTGTGAGTGGATGTAATGTCTGCCTGGGTGCACAATTAGCCTGATTGAGCGTTGAGAACTGCGCCCTTTGTCTGCCTCTCTGTGAGTCTATCCTGGGGGCCAGTCATATTGGCACATTTGTTAGGTGATTGAAGATCGAGATCTCTCAAATCTTTCAGCCACTGCTAGCTTTACGGAAATACAGCATCAAACACACACACACACACACACACACACACACACACACACAGACTACACACAAACACACACACAGACAAAAAAAAAATGAAACTTCAGAAATCAGATGATTAGGACATGTTTGCTCACAGAGGTCTCTTGACAATCCCCTATCAGTCTGACCCTTGTGATTTTCATTAGAGATATCAATAAAAAACGCAGTTTTGAAATGAAAAAGACAGAGTGCATGCTGGGACACGCTACGTTTAATTTCCTGTTGGTTTGGAGGGTTGTTAGGACAACACAAGGCCCCCGATAAGGATCAACAACGCGATAGCAGGTGATGGGGTCCAACCACAAGATGACAGTTAACTTTCCCGTATTGTGGCACCCAAACAGTGAGTATAGACTGCATTCGTACTGCTGTTGATCTCGCCAGAGATGGATTACCAGAAGTTGAAATTCAAACAGCAGGCGATGTGTTCCACTTTAGGGCTGAATGGTTAGATATAGAAGAGACAAGATAGAAATAAACTCACAAAGCTTACAAAGATAGCAAGTGAATATAAAGCCAATTCAAACTCTCACACACACACATATGCATGTACACACACACACGCGTGCACACACGTGCACACGCGTACACATGTGCACACACATACACACACACACACACACACACACAACCTAGGTACTTGAGCTAGATGAGTCCATCAATCTAGCGAGCACAGTTTAATGAATCCAACATGAAAATTGAGAATGCATTGCAGTATACCTTGCAGTCTGTTTCTCTGTGTCATTTACAAAACTCTTTTCACCCTGTCCTGCATCCAGCTCCACCGAGGCCAGCTAAGACTGCACTACTGTACGCAACAGACGTACCAACTGACTAGGATTTTCCATCCCCTCCGCACTCGCGAAGCAACTCATCTGTTTCCAAAGCTGAGAAGTTTCCAGGCCAGGCCAGGCTGCTGGCTGCACTGGTTTCATAAAGCTGCCTGTAAAAAACTTGCTGCCTGCCTACTTCTGCACTGCAGCTAGAATCACACCTCTGATTTTACTCTAAGACAACAAGATTAA